>VDFB02132454.1:0-33794 GCA_007258455.2 Sequoia sempervirens
ACATAATATCCTTCTTCTTTTCCCTTTAGACCAAAGGTGTCTTAGAAGAATTTATATCCTTGTGACATACCTCACTTCTTTATGACCCCAACTTGGCAAAATGTAAGACTAGGGCAAGGTGGGTTAAGCGTTGGTTTGAGTCACGAGGATACCCTTGAGTCAACAAAAAAAAAAGATCTAGAAACCATGACTTCACTAATCAAAATTATTTTTATATTTTCTCTCTCTATATATTTTTCTATATTTTATTTGTTAATTGACACACCCTCAATCCATTCGTATTAAGTAACATAACATCATTTTCTTTTTCCCTTTAGATCAAAAGTGTCTTAGAAGAATTTATAGCTCTATGACTCAGCTCGCCCCTTTTTTACCCCTACTTGGTAGAATGTAAGGCCAAGGTAAGGCATGTTAAGCGTTGGGTTGCATCGTGGGATACCCCTGAGTCAACAAAGAAAAATATCTAGAAACTATGGCTTCACCAATCAAAATCATTTCATTATTTTCTCCCCTCATATGTCTTTCTATCTTTTATTTGTTGATTGATACACCAACAATCCATTCGTATTAAGTAATGTAACATCCTTTTCCTCTACCCTTTGGATCAAAGTAGCCTTAAAAGAATTTATATCCCTGTGATTCAACTCACCCTTTTCTGACTCCAACTTGGGAGAATGTAAGACCAAGGTAAGGTGGTTAAGTGTTGGGTTGTGTCACAGGGATACTCTTGAGTAAAAAAAAATCTAGAAACGATGGCTACAACAATCAAAATTATTTTTTTATTTTCTCTCTTCATATGTCCTTTTATCTTTTATTTGTTGATTGCTACACCAATAATTCATTACATAACATCCTTCTCTCCTACCCTTTGGATCAAAGATGTCTTAGAAGAATTTATATCCTTATGACCTAACTCACCCCTTTCCAACCCCAACTTGGTAGAATGTAAGACCAAGGTAAGGCAGGTTAAGCGTTGGGTTGCGTCATGAGGATACCCCTGAATCAACCAAAACAAGAAAATATCTAAAAACCATGGTTTCACCAATCAAAATTATTTCTTCGTTTTCTCTCCTCATATGTATTTCTATCTTTTATTTGTTGATTGATATACCAACAATCCATTCGTATTAAGCAACATAATATCCTTCTCCTTTTCCCTTTAGATCAAAGGTGCCTTAGAATAATTTATATCCTTGTGACCCAGCTCACTCCTTTCTGACCCCAACTTGGAAAAATGTAAGACCAAGGTAAGGCGGGTTAAGCATTGGGTTGAGTCATGAGGATACCCCTGAGTGAATAAAAAAAAAAAAGATATAGAAACCATGACATCACTAATCAAAAAAAAAAATCTCTCTCCATATGTTTTTCTAGATTTTATTTGTTGATTCAAGATATCCATTTGTATTAAGTAACATAACATCCTTCTCTTTTTCTCTTTAGATCAAAAGTGTCTTAGTAAAATTTATAGCTCTATGACTCAACTCACCCCTTTCCAACCCCAACTTGGCAGAATGTAAAACAAAGGTAAGGCAGGTTAAGCATTATGTTGTGTCATGGGATACCCCTGAGTCAACAAAAAAATAGAAACTATGGCTTCACCAATCAAAATTATTTATTTATTTTCTCTCCTCATATGTTTTTCTATTTTTTATTTATCTATTTTCTCATCCTTCAATAATCTCTCTTTGTCTATCTAACTTCTTTTCCCATTTTTATATTTTTCATATTTTTTATATATTTTCTTTTAATTTCTTTTCTATTTATTCTCTCTCTAAGCTTGTTTGCTCACTCTCTATTTGTTTATTTTTCATCTATCTTTTTATCTTTCTCTTGTTTCATTTTCTCACAACTTTTCTTCCCTCATTGTCTAAAACAAAAAAATATTGAAAATCTCCCACAAATCTGAGTGTTAGAGTCTCAGAATGGATTCATTGGAAAGTTAAAACATTCCACAATAGAATACCATGAGTTTCTAAACAACTTTTGGTTGTACGGGATCATACAGTAGTGGAAAGTATAAAAACACATAATTTTTTGCAGAAAAATGTTATATTTTGTATGGAAGTTCTTCAATATATCAACTGACAACCACTTTCAAGCCTTTTGAGGTTTTATATAGCCCTTACATTTGAATTCCAATCACTCCAATGTTCATAACTAAAATTTTAATTTCCTAGACCCTATATGTTCTCTCAAAATTGCATTTTGACAACTTTGTTTTTTGCATGACAACATTTTACATCTTTTATAATTTTTGACTCCTAAATACAAATGACTCATAACACACCCTATTACATATTGAATTGTATTTTTAGACCTTATTTAATGTAAACATACTATTTCTAACACTAAATGACCTCAACACCTACTCTTGACCTATTGACCACCATTGATGAACATCACATGCTTAGGTGCACCTGCACCATTCACCCCTACAGAAAAGAACTCATGTCACATGAGTTGGGGTTTGTACCATGCTTCAACACTACTCCTCTTTTTCCTTCCCATCTCCTTAGGTCTGCAAACACCTTCCTCTAGTTCATACACAATGAACTTGTAATCTACTCTACACACTTGATATTACTTGCACTTGAATGTGTCTTCATCTCTGTCGTCATACCTAATTTTTTCCCTTTTCCTATTCTTTGATCAAAACTTGATGATGTTTCTACCCTTATCCCTGCAAATAAACTCTTATCAACATTACCTTGGACTATCTTCTTCTTTATCTCATCTCCATGCTTATATTTGTCCTTAAGTCTTTGTGCACTCTGCCCCTTTACCTCTATCATCAAACTTCTTGTCTTATCATTTTTTTGTTCCATGATACTGTCCACTATTCTATTAGACTTATTAATAACTATACATGTAGTTCTTGTTAGTTTTGCAAACTTATTATCAACTATAGGACACACAATGGTCCCCACCAACACATTCTCATTCAAATTCACAGTCAACTTACCCTGCAAAAATAATTCAATCTTCTTATATGCTATCCCTCTATTCTCATGCCTTAAAATGTCTACAACACTTATCTTTTTGTCTTCATTCACAATTTCTATAGACTCTTTCTTTCCACACATAATCACTTTTTCCTTACCCTTCACATCTTCCACCAAAGGAGTTAAAACAAACTTACACCCATATTTGACTATGGTATAGGTGTTCTCTCGACCATCATATATTGCACGTATATCATACTACCAACATCTATCTAGGAGTGGGTGACAATAATCCATAGGAAGAATATCACAAACTACACTATTTCTATAAACTCGAATCTAGAATTCAACAACTACTTTTTCATTGAACAACAAAGACTACACATCACTCAACCATGATACTTTATAAGGCAATTCATGAGGAACTCTTTGCAAATTTAACTTGTTCACCATCTCACTAGACACCATATTCTCTGTGGAGCCAGAATCAATAAGAATTTTGCATACCTTATTTTTCCACTTACAGGTAGTCTTGAAGAGGCTCTTCCTTTGCAATGGTTCTATCTCCTTTGCTACATTCAACACAGTCTTCCTCATCATCAACATTTCCCCTATTTTAGGAGTAGCTCTCAAACTTGTAGGATGATTACTCTCACATTCCTCTTCTTGAATGATTTGTGCCCTCCTATCAATCCTCTTTTCACCACTTAATGAACTACCAACCCTCTCAGGACATTTCCAAGATGGATGACTATATTCATTACAAGTTTAACATCTCCCTACAAAATCATTAAAATTTCTGCCACCACTAAACCTTCCTCTACCCCTAAAACCTCCTCTAGCATCAACACCTTACTCCTTACCTCTATTTGATCCTTCTTGTTCTTCCAATGGCTACTTTGGTGTAGGGATTGTTCCTCTTTCTCTTGTACTAGTAGCACCTCTTCCTCTAATTGATTTCTCTTGCCTTCTTTTAAGCTTTTCTTCCACCCTGATTGCTAATTGAAAACACTCCTCAATAGACTTTGGGTTAGCAACAAAAAGTTCATCTTGTATATTAAATCTCAAACCACCTAGATATCTAGTCACTTTCTCAACTTCATCTTCATCCCTTCTTGACCTTATGCTTCGTTTGTAAAATTCATCATTGTATGACTTGACATCTAGATCTTTTTTTTTCAAACCCTACAACTTCTTCTACAATTGAACTTCGTAATCCTTTGGAAGAAACTTACCTTTCAGTTTTTGCACCATCTTGTCCCAAGAAGTAATCCTTAATTTTCCTTGCTTTCTTCTCTCTGCTTATCCATAGTCCCACTGTAAAAGAGCATGACCTTTGAGTTTTGTTTTTTCCACCTTCACCATTTGCTCATCTGAAATGTCTTCACTTTCAAAGTAATTATCCATAGCAGCAATCCAATGAATCAATTCCTCTTAATTTAAATTACCACCATACATAGGAAGATCAACTTTTACCTTCAGCGAATCACTTTTCACTGCTTTGAGCATCTTTACCATCGTTTGGTCTTTAGGATCTAATTCTTCATCAACATCTTCATATTCTTCATCATCTTCCTCTATTTCACTTTCTTCATTCTCATCTCTCCTCTTCTTTGTCTCCAAGGCAGAAAGCCTTGCTAAAACTGTATTATGTGATTCTAGAAGCTTAGCATGCTTCTCCTTCAGATCCTACAACTCTCTAGAAGCAGCAACACCCTTTGAAGGCATCTTCATCAAACTTGACTTCTCACCTTCCAATCACTTTCTTCAAAACCTGTAAAAATTAAACACATCACCAACAAGAGACCTTATCCCTATGCTCTGATACCACCTGATGCAAGCAAGGTGGCTGAAACTTGCTATTTGACACAAAACAACCTGATTCAAACAAGGAAATCTACCCTTAATCACACAAACACCCAACTGTCCCTTAATACTCCACTAGAGGCATCTAGCCTTCAAAAATCAACAAATATAGATATCTTTTGGAGATGGTCATACAAAGGCCTGAAGAACACCTTCAAAGACTCACAATACAATCCAACACAACATACCAGCAATTCCCAAGAGGTTTCTTTAACACAAACTTGGAAACCAATAGGCTACCTTGCCTTAAGGCTTCTCAATTAGCCCTAATTTTTGAAGGAACCACTTCTTAAACTCCTTGTTTTCATCAAAACTCACTTGATAGAGTTAAATTGTGATGCAAAGCCACAAATTCATTAATCACACCTTAGACACCTGACCTCTAGACCATAGTTCCACCAAACCCTCCAATTACATGCAAAACCTAGGGTTTTATTGAATCTACCATCAACCGGGCTTATCAAACCTCAACAATGTATCCAACAGTCTCTATTAGGTTTGTACAGACTTCTCAAACCCTTACAAGATCATTTCCATCAACAATTAGACAAATCCCTTCTCAAAACCACCATTTTCACAAGGAAAAATACAATTACCAGCCCTAGGGCTTCATTCCTTTTCACACAACTTGCTTCCCTCGTTGTCTAAAACATATGAACACCTACTCTAACATATGTAGTGTCCCTCCAGTTTTGAAACTCTATCTTAGTTTGTTTCCAGTTTGATAGATAGATGTTTCAATTGCTTTTGATACTATGTTGTTTGTTTTCATATATGACTCTGACATTGTGTTGTTTTTATACTCTGTGGATGATACACTGGACATCGAGATAATTTGATTATGTTTGTGTGATGTTATTATGGTAGACATGTGTGCGACATGGTTTATATTGCTTCTGAGTTATTATTAAGATATCATGATGTATGGTTGTTTTTGATATATGATGCTCGTCAATTTTGGTGAAGAAGATAGTGTAGCACTACTCACTCGTGAGTACCCTGCTACGTTGCAACTCTTCTTCACAGTGTGTTTATTGATATATGTTTATATGTTTAACAATGATGTTTAATGCATATACAGGTACTGGGTATTGGCTCCACCTATTTGTCAGGTCTGAGCGTACCCTAATCCAATGAAATTATGTTGATCCGCAAATAGTGTTAGGTCCTTATTTAAGCCATTGTTCTTCATTGAACGAGTATCCATTTGTCACCCGTTGTCGTTTGTTGTTTAGTCTTGTCATGTCAATCTCATTTGTGTTGTTTTGTTTGGGAATTCATTATTTTAGTTAAATGATTATTCAATTAACATGGTTGATTTAATATATATTTTATTTAAATATTAGATTAAAATGTTTATGTTATGGTTTAATTTATTAAAGTAAATTAACAAGTTATTTACTTTAAAAGTGAATGTTAATTTTGTGAAAAGTTATTTAATTAAATGTAATTGTTGAAATTACTTGTGCAAATAGGATTTATGTGAAAATAGATATTTTTAAAGAAGATGTTTTCAACATGTTAGAAATTTGGATTTGGAGTTGAAAATGTGATTTGGAGTTAAATGGTTGAGTTAGAACTAATTGATCAATTTTGGAATGCATGATTGACAATCAGTTAAGCTTTATGATTTTGAGTTAATTAAATGCATTAAAAATCTTTTGGGGTTGCAATTTTCATGGACGGAAATTTTCTTGAAGAATTTTCACGGTAGTAGCATTTAGGAATCTCTGGCACGACAGTTGTTTTGAAAAAGTTTTCATCTCAAAATTTTGAATTGCAAGTGTATTATTGGGTTTTGACTATGGATCGGATCTGAAGGTTGCAATATTCAAGTTGGTTAAAAACCCAAGTTTTCTTCTTTAAATATTTGTATATACTTGAATAGAATCTTCTAAATGTAATTTATGGTACTTAATTTTTCTCTATATGTAGAATTTGACATTTTCTAAACTGCCTGCACAAACATCAAAAACAAAATTTTCATTGATTAGTTTAAGGAATCAAAGAAAACAATAGGAAAATTGAAAACAAGATTGAAATCCAGGAGTAGGGAAATTATCTATTGTAGGAATCTATAAATTTCTTTACTATGTTGGTTGTCCATTTCATTGGCTAAATTTATTTATTGTTAATTTTGCATGTTATTAGGTTTGCATGCTCTATTCTGCATCAATTTTGTGTTACTGATTTACGGTGCTATTGCTTTCCTAAAGTTCTTGTGTTTCTAAAATTCCTCTTTGTATTGAGGCATTGTGTAATGTTCTGAATCACCAATCAATAGTGTTATGAATACCACATCTTTCTGGTGTGGGTTAATTTTGTATGTTTGATCTTGAATAATTTTATCCGTTTGTACATTTTATGCATTCTTGAGTCTAAACCGTTGTTGGATTTAATTCAAGAGTTCAATTGCCCTGGGAAAAGTTGGAAAGGCTATGGAATTTGGTTTGATACCTTCCATTTTCCTTTGTATTTAATATTATAGTGCAAGCCTATGTTTTTAGATTGCTTCATTTAGTATCACCAATATTCTCCATATTTAAACTATGTTGTTGAACTTCTATGGAAAAGGTTCACATCTCTTAGCACAATTTCTCTTATAACAATTTTGGTGATGGATTATTTGTGCACTGGCTTGTATCTTTAAATGTAGTGCTTTAAGTGCGACTTAGGAGTTCTGAAATTACTGATTCATGTATGGTGGGTTTGTTTATAGGGGTTTCAATATCATTTAAATTTAGGCATGTTTTAAATGCATGCGTGACATGCTTCATTACCCCATGTTGGTCATTGACGTCCCTGTATTGTGCTTTCCAACACTGCTATGTCTCACATCTCTCAGAAAGATTAGTTAAATAAAATGTTTTAGGTGATGGTATTTGGTATGCCACGATGGTATTCACTCCATTTGTTGTATTATGCATACTATAGTCTACATGTTGTGAGTTGTATTAGACCGCTGTGAAGTCAATATTTCTTTTTTTATCATTGCATAGTTCACTGTGTTGGCTCTTGGAAATCAGTCTTAGTATTTAACTCACTTTGATAACTAGTTGTTGAGAAACATAATTACTTTCCCAATTGGTGGTCTTTGTTTTAGATCCATCTTCATGCAAACTTACTTTAGTGTGCCTCCTATCCCTGCATGTCATTGCCCCAGTTCAATGTTCCTTTAATTAATCATGTTTGTTTCATGAACTATTAGTTAAGAATGTTATCTTTC
Organism: Sequoia sempervirens; assembly: GCA_007258455.2. NCBI lineage: Eukaryota > Viridiplantae > Streptophyta > Pinopsida > Cupressales > Cupressaceae > Sequoia > Sequoia sempervirens. Next base: position 8,035 of record VDFB02132454.1, read on the forward strand.
ATGTTTAGCAATGTTTAGTATGATTACTCCTCTCTATCGGATGTCAACTTTGAAATCTGCTATTAAGGGATTAGCAGTAAATTCGCTAAACTAAGTACTCCATCTAGATCATTGGCCTTGTAGTTAACTTAATTGTCCTTTGCATGATTGAAGGATCAAATTTGTGTTACATGTAGGTATCAGTTGTATGTTTATCTCATTCATTGAATAATGTCTTTAAATTAGTGTTTGAAAATCACATTGTGGTCGGTCAAATTGAGGAATAGATTTAGTTATTTAAGTTGTGTATACCTAGAGTTAAATGCATGTTTATGTCTAATACCCTTTTAAGGCGCACGTTTTTGTAAACATTAGTCTAAAACTTATATTCTTTGTAGTACGTGTGCGGCACCAAAGAGAGGAATTGAGATATGTAATTTTAGGATATGAATAAATTATATTTTAATTTTATAATGTAATAAAATAGTTTTAAATTCCTTTGTTGATAATTAATAAAGTTAATCATAAAAGAAATAAAAGGAATATTTATTTCGTCTCAATTTAGAATGTATATTAATCATAATGAAAAATAAATAGACTTATTAAATTTAGTATGATAATAAGTTTTGATTATATTTTTAGTGTATGTAATCTTAAATGATATTGTGAAATTCCTTATGTTATTTTTATTGAAGAATGATCGTAGATGGATTTTGTTTACATTATTGAACATTTAATTATGTCAATGAGTTATCTTTTGTTAATTTAGCTCATAAAAATTTATGGTTATATTTGATGGATCTTATATATATATTTGTTTATAATATAATAGTAGCCATGTTATCATTTTAAAGGAGTGGATAGTCCTTAGAATTTTGTTTTCAAGTGTACGGCTAATAATTTGTGTATAAAGAGATTATAGTTTGAGCCATTCTTTTATTATGGTCTTGATCTCAAAGAAGCTTATGAGGTTAAATATCTTGTTTGTGTTTTGGGATTCTTTGTTGTTATAATTATTTGATTTGTTTATTTTAATTGAGACATGGAATTCATTTCATATTGTTATTTACTAAATTTGTTCGTGCTCGTTGCATATCATACCTATGTGGTATTTTTGTATTAAGCCAAGCATGGTGTATATGTCACCTTTGAGGTATTATGATATTTTATGGTCTATGCCATGTGAATGATGTGATCATTCAAAATTTTACTTTTCATGCTTAATGGCTTTCCTTTGTATCTGATTTTGAGCTATGTGTACCTTTTCTTCTAGAGGCTAGAGTGTTGATTTTAAAGAAAAAGAGCTTGTAATATTTGTTTATTGATGTTTTGTTACCATGATCTATTTTGGGACTTTCCCATGCAAGAGTTATTTGTTACCTTTGAGGTGTTTGAACTGTTCCATGATTGGACCATGAATTAGATATCTTTATTATGGCATTTTATATGCATGTTGGCAGTCCTTGGTATTTTGATGTTGTGTCATGTTTATAGGAAGAGTGGCTTGCGATAGGGGTCGAAACCCTAAGTGGTTTCCAAGGTAACCTATTGTGGGTTTTTGTAATTCAGTGAAAACCTTAATAAATAAACCTGGGGTTCATTAAATAATTAAGATAAACGGAATGCCTCACCTAGTACCTTAATTCTTGTATAGATTAAGGGTAGGTTGAGAAGGCTTGGAATGGCTTAGTTGTCTACCTTGTCTTTCTGAAAGGTAATTCAACTCCACATGAGTATGTCTAGGGGTCGGGAATCAGTAGAGACTATCAGGGTAACTCTGGATGAGGTCTGATAGTCTAGGAAGATTCACCAAGGTAACCTAGAACAACTATGTGATGACACTCTGTCCTGAAGCATGATTGTGGTCTCTTTTGTAATGTTACCTGTGTCACTGTTGTTTCCTCTGGGAGTTTATTGTGATCTTCTAATATAGATTTTGTCATGTCGTTCTGTGTTGTCAGCCATGTAATGTAATGTAATGTATATTATTTGTTGTTTGTTTGATTGTTTTCTAGACCTATCATTATCTCATAGCATGGAGGGAGTGGACCTTCAAGTTTCACATGGTAGGGAGGAAACTGTGTTATTACCTTAATTGGATACTCTTACAGATAATACTATACTTGTAGCAGGTTCCTGCAACTTTCTTGTTCGTGATGATGGACGTTGAACGTGTTCAAAGACATGAATGCTTGATATGATGAGATCATTATCCTCTTTGTATATTTCCCTCATGTGTGTTATTGTACTCATTATATCATCATTATGATGTATTGAGATTTATTAAAATCTCACTTGATGTAATCTGGATATATATTTATATCTTGATTGTATAAAAGTTTATGAAATTGAATCATTCATGAATATGATATGTTTTATGTTATGATGTGATGTTCTTGTTTTTAATGCTTAAGTAATGCCATCTTGGAATCCTTAAAGTAATGGTGTAATCGAAAGACCTTAAAAAAAAAATTATTCGATTTTGTACTTTATGCTTTATTTTATTGGATTCCCTGGCAGGGCATTACACCGGGCTTATCAAACTTCAAAAATGTATCCAACAGTCTCTATTAGGTTTTTATAGACTTCTCAAACCCTTACAAGATCATTTCCATCAACAATTAGACAAATCCCTTCTCAAAACCACCATTTTCACAAGGAAAAATATAGTTACCAGCACTAGGGCTTCATTCTTGTTCACACAACTTGCTTCCCTCATTGTGTAAAATATATGAACACCTACTCTAACACATGACATGCCGTTTCACTAAGACACAGGTTAGAACAGTAGGTGGAATGGCTGGTACATCATTTAAATTACTATCAAACCCTTAACACTATGATAACAGGCTGCTACAAAAAAATATTGAAAATCTCCCACAAATCTAAGTTTTAGACTCTCAGAATGGATTCATTGGAAAGTTAAAACATTCCATAATAGAATACCATGAGTTTCAAAAAAAAATCTAGCTGTACGAGATCATACCGTAGTGGTAAAGTGCAAAAATACAAAAAAAATTGCAAATACATATTGTATTTTGATTGGAAGTTCTTCAATATATCAAATGACAACCATTTTCAAACCTTTTGAGGCTTTATATAGCCCTTACATTTGAATTCCAATCACTCCAATGTTCATAACTAACTTTTGAACTTCCTATACCCTACATGTTCTCTCAAAATTGCATTTTGACAACTTTGTTTTTTGCATGACAACATTTTACATCTTTTGCAATTTTTGACTCCTAAATACAAATGACTCATAACACACCCTATTACATATTGAATGGTCTTTTTAGACATTATTTAATGTAAACATACTATGTCTAACACTAAATGACCTCAACACTTACTCTTGACCTATTGACCACCTTTGATGATCACATGCTTAGGTGCACCTGCACCAAACTACATTAATAAAATCCAACCATCCAACATTTCAAGTCCACCATTTTTCCACTTGCCCTACCCAACATGAGCTATATGTCCAACAACAAAAAGAATTTGATATAGTTCTATCACACCTAAATTTTGATACTTGCCAACCTCCTCTAAAATTAATTATTCAAGGAATTGTTGGAACATGTAAATCACACTTGATAAAAGCCATCAAAACTGCACTCATGAGCTCAGCCCAAAATGGCCAATCACCATTACTAATTCTTACACCTATAGGTGTAGCAACATTCAACATATAATCATCAACAATCCACTCTTCCCTTTGAATACCTATCAAATATATGGACTCCCTACAAGGACAAACACTAGCAAGCTTCCAGGAAAAAATATAATTCATTAGGTACATACTGATAGATTAAATGAGCTTCATTGGGCCCAAGTTTCTTCAATGCATTGACATGAGGTATTTTAATGTCATGCTCCAGCTTAACATTGACCTATAAAAAGCAATCTCGTTTCTTATCCTCAATACATCTCTTTGCAACAAATGAAATGCTTACACTACATAACCAACAAATGTTAGTCTTTCAAAACACCTATTGCACTGTCGATTGCAGAGAAACTTAGATGCCACCAAGTTCAAATGTAGATGAAGAACAAATTCAATCTAAGATTCTATTATGTGTTTAGCAAAAGGTAATGTTATGCTCAAATTTATGGGTGGAAACAGACATTTTCAATGGTTCACCTGGGAAAATCAAAGCAATAGTCTACAAGAATGTTAAGAATCTACCTTCACTTCCATTATTTGTTGTTCTTCAATTCAACAATTACATAGGCTCTACTTGGGACCACAATAATCCAAAAAAATTCCCTATCACCCCATTAAGTCATGGTCGATGTCGTCAAATCCCACTAGAAATGGGATGGACCTTAACAATACACAAATTACAAGGCCTAACACTTGAAAAGGCAACAATCGACATCAACAATGTGGATCAGCAAGGCCTAACATTCACAACTATGAGTGTGTGAACTTGCAAGCCTGCACATCAAACCGGCCTTCACATTTGAATGATATGCATGTATGCAACAAAGCCCATATGTAGCTCGCTAAAAGCAAGAGGAATCACACTTACTGGCATTATCAAATTCAAACTCCTAAATGAACACTCATAACAAAAACATTTGCAAGTTAGTTACTTATATTTTATCATCTGCATTTTTTTAGCTTCCAACTTCAAAACCCCACATTGCATACTTAGTTACAAACTCCCTCAATTGATTAGTTACAATTTTCCTATAGGTATGCAAATACATAAAAGGAAAAACAAAATAGGACCAAACACTCATGCAACTCAACCATTTTACTGGCACTCAATGCTTATTAATTTCATCTATGTGTGTTCATCTTAATCTACTGATGGATGTAATTGAATAATGATTGGTAAAAAAAAAATATTTCCTATTATTTCTATTCCTTTCTTGATGGGTTGTGTTTATATAAGAAACTACATTCACAAGTATTCACCTTGGAATAATGTATTAAATTATTTTTGGCATTTTCCGAGTTGTATTTGGTAACAATATGTATCAAGTAACAATTTGTACGGGAACATGTATTCTATATATGATGGAAAATAGGTTTGTCAAATGTCATTTTTTAAGTTTTACAAATAGTTGGGTATTTTCATGCCTAATATGTTCCATCTGTGCATATATAAGGACAAATGTTGTAAACTAGATTTGGGAAACTAATATTTCTTATGTATACCATCTTTAAGGATTATATGTATCAAATCAAATCTCAAGTTGCATGGATCATATTTTAACAAGACTACTCATATTTCATGCATCTATCACAAACAAAAATTCATTAATAAAATTGTTGGACGTGAGATTATTGTTATTTTATTTAAATGAGGATATATAGGATGTAAAATTGTTGTGTCTTACATGTTCCTATTGGTGTTGTACATAATAAATATTGGGTTTTAAATCATTTCTTGTTTAGATTTGTAGATAAATAGTTTTTATATATGCAATGTTTTTCCTTGCACAATTAAATATGGCAACAAAATTGTAAGAAGATAAATGATTTATATTCTTCTTCACAAAAAGCTAAACAATACATATTTATTATTCACTGAAATGAGACAAATTTTTGTAGATATATGCATGCCAAATATCACTCCAAATGAGTGAATCAGAAATGATTAGGCTCTTTCAAAGAACAATATCTTCTCTTTTATATGTGCACATGTACAAATACATGTTATTTTTAAAATGGCATTATTATAACCACACCTATAAACTATGAATCTTTCCACAATGATTTGAATATACAAGAGGTTTATACACATCTTTAGATGGATCACAAAATTATTTGAATAAGATATACTCACATAACTAGTTCTCATAATTATTTGAATAAGAGTTGTACTCTCCATTTTTGTGTTTAGTCGCGATTGTATGTTTTTTGTGAAATTCACTATACTTTAAAACTAAAAGAAGGGTAAAAAATTATTCAAATCAAAATAAGGTAGTACAAAGCAAGGGAATTACATGCCCCTATCAATCTACACTAAGTGGTCCAACTTTTGTGAAAAATTCAAGGGTAATTGATCCCTTTCCACAATGTTCCAATCTTGCAAATGATCAGAAGCCCATTTGGCCAAGCAATTCACAACCCCATTCTATTCTCTAGGAATGGGATAGAAAGTAACAGATTCCAAGGAAGCACACAGATTAAGAATCTATTTTATAATTACAGCCAGATTCCAACTAACATCCTCTAACTATTACCTCTTCAGCAAAGTCACCACCACCTAAGAATCAGATTCACAAATGAGTCGTCTCCACCCAAGAGCATAACCATGCTCCAAAGCATATAAAATGGCCAGAGCCTCCATAACATTGTTAGTATAACAACCCTTATAAACAGAAAAGATAAACTCAACAGTCCCAAAACTATTCCACCCAACACCCCAAATACCAACATTAATTACCAAGATTTCCTCGAGAAGAACCATCTGTGTTGATTTTCAACACACCCTAAGGAGGAAGAGACCAACGCCTCTCCCTATTTATCTTCCAAAGAGGATATTGACATCTATTTCTCATGATCTGGCCAACACCCTGAGCAGCAACCCTCTTAAGAGGAAGGTTGAGTCGAGAGCAACAAGCAACATCTCTCAAATCCACACCCTCATCCAAGTCACACTTAGCCAAAATAGTTTCTCCCAAAGAATGAATAAATTTCCATACAAATGTTGGAAAACCAACTTCATATCTTGAAAAATCATGTGATTCCTCTCTAGCCAGATATGCCAAATAATAAAGGTTGGTCCAAGAGCCCAAGCTACATGAAGAAAAGAAGTCATAACAGGTTCCTTCCCCCACCAGGCAAAGAACTTAGCCAAAGAAGAGACATGCTAACAATCTTGCTTCCACACACCCCACCAAAGGTGCCAAAGCTCCCTAGAGAAGTAACATTGGAAGAAGAGATGATAGACACTCTCCTCACTATTACAGCACAAAACAAACATCAAGGGACCCTGGAACCCTCACTTGCACAAGTTATCCCAAGTAAGACACTTAATCTAGACCACCAACCACATAAAAAATTGCACTTGGGCCAAGAATATTTTTTCCACTTGTGCTTCCACCAAGGAACCTCAGTTTCCCCAAACATCTAGCTAACCAACTCTCCATAACCCGCTAAAATAGAGTACTTACCAGATAAATCACTGTTACTCCAAGCCAAGACATCCTGCCTCACCATGGAATTGCATTCACATGATGCAAGAATCTGAGCCAGCTCTTGCCTATCCTCCTCTGACCCTCCTGGCAGCCAATCCAAGGAGTGCTTTCATCAAAGACTAGCAGCCAACCCAATATTATGAATAGTCTTATAATGCTCAATCGTATTCCAACCTATCGTAGTAAAATGGTCCCAAAGAGGCTAGAGATGAGGGTAAGCAGAAAGAATAGAAGGATGACCATCCTAGGAATCCCACCAAAAAAGAGCTTGAGAACCCGTATGACAAATCCAAAAAATCCCCTTTTTAACCAATTGAGCCCCCGATTTTAGAGTATGTCAAAACATAGATCCCCTTCCTTCTAAAGGGAAACGAGGAACATCAAAAGTGCCAACATCCTTAAGATACTTGTGGGTGAAAATACGAGCCCAAAGATGAGGTTGACTAGTACACCAACACCAATATAACTTGGTTGCAAGATCTTTCCCATTCAAAACAACATAAAGTAAGTCGAGTCCCCCCTCTTTATGTGGCCTGCACATAGCTTCCCACTTAACAAGACTCCACTTAGCCGACTGCAACTTACCATTCCAAAGAAATTATTGTGAGAGAGAATCAAATTCCCTAAGGAAATACAAAGAATTCACCTAAAGAAAACACAAGTTTGTAAATAGGGAAAGTTTGGATAACATACTTCAGAAGAGACGCCCTTATAGTAGTAGAAATCCAACGATGGGTCCAATGATTGACCTTACTATACAAATTATCATGAAATTTTTTCTAGGAAGACCTGGGCTACCTACAAACAACAAGAGGTATTCCCAGATAGACAAAGGGAAGAGACCTAATCTGAAACCTCAAAATATTAGCAATCCACCATTGAATAGCCTAAGGAGTATTAAAAAAGAAGATAGACAACTTGTTCTCATTGACTTTCTAATCTGAAGTAGCAAGGTAAATATCCAAAGCTTGCCTAAAAGAAATAGCCTCCTGAAGGAAAGCCCTCCCCATAAAAGAAGTGTCATCCACAAACTAAAGATGAGAGAGTTGTGGCAACCCATAACCCCAACACCAACCTCAAGAATCCTGCCTTGGGAAACCCACGACTTAAGAAATCTACCTGGACCCTTAGCCATAATAATAAACAAATAACTTGGGAGAGGGAATATCCTTGATGAAGGCCCCTGGAAGCCCCAAAAGGTCAGAAGGTTCTCCATACATAATAATAGAAAAAGAGGAAGAGGTAACACAAATCATATTCCAATTGACCCAATCTAGACTAAAACCAAAGCCTAAGAGAATTATGTACAAAAAAGTGCCACTTAACTCTATCATAAGCTTTGGCCATGTCCAACTTGATGAACATAGACTTATCCTTAGAATTTTCCATAGAGTGAATGACTTCATAGGAAACCACCACCCAATCCAGGATCTGTCTACCAGCCACAAAACCCCATTCTCCTTAGAGATCATAGAAGGAAGACAAACTTTGAACCTCTCTGCAATCAATTTAGTAATAATTTTATACACCACATTACAAAGAGCAATAGGTTTAAAGAATTCTAGTGGATCTACACCTTCCTTTTTAGGAATGAGAACCAGAAAAGTAGAGTTCAAAGCTTAAAGCATTTTCTTATTGCGAAGATATTCCTGGGAAACCTCCAACAAATCTAAAATTATAATGTCCCAAAATTCCTAAAAAAATTCAATAGGAAAACCATCAAGAACTAGAGCTATACCTTTATTCATTCCAAAAAAAACCTCTTCCAATTTATGCAAAGAAATCAGGTGGATGAGGAAATCATTCATCTCCTTAGAGATCAGGGAGGGAGTGCAAGCAAGGATCAAATTCTCCTCATCTTCTGCAGGGGGCGAATCCTTAGAAAAAAGAGCCAAATAAAACTATCTAGCCTCACAAGACAAAGCCTGCAGAGAAGATATGTGGATCCCATCTGCATTGACCAAAGAAGAGATATAACTTCTATTGTGATGAGCCTAAACAAAATGATGGATGAAAGCAATATTCCTTTCCCTTCTTGAAGCTAATCAATCTGAGCCTTTTGCTTCTAGGAAATCTCCTCCCGGATCTCCCACTCCTCCACTACCCTTGCAGCCTGGGATTTCGCTTGACCTAAAGCATTAGAGAAGCCAAAATCCTAAATTTGGTGAGTAATCACATCAAGGCACGCCTGAACATTCCTCTTCATAGCCTTAAGGTTACCAAAACTCATCCTATTCCATCCTTAAGGTGAAATTTGACATACTGAAGTTTCTTAACAAAGGTGTACATAGTTGTACCATAAGCAGGGCTTCCCTCACGCCACCACTAGACCATAAGATCATGCAAAGAAGACTCTCAAAGCCACATAAGCTAAAACTTAAAAGGAGGATTCCTGGGAACTGTTAAAGAGGTTACTGAAAGTTTAATTGGCTAGTGATCAGAACCCCTCCAATCAAGAATTTCAGAACTAGTAACCAATCTACCTCCCACCCAATAACATGATACAATAAATCTATCCAACCTTTCAAAGTTCACTTCCTCTCCACTCCATCTATTATTCCAAGTGAAAACCCCATTGGAAGGCTTAACATCAATTAAAGCTAGCGAATCCACATTCTCCTGAAAAAAGATCAAAAGCAGGCCCAAGCCGAGGCAACCCTCCTCTTTTCTCCTCCAAGCTCAACACAAAATTACAATCACCAGCTAAGACCCAAGGAAGATATGGAGCACAAGATCTAACATACCTTATATGAGCCTAAAGCCGGATTTTTCCATGAATATCAGTCATGGTATAAACATTAGTAACCAAAATGGTCTCACATGTTTCCAAAGTAGAGGCAACCATGGAAATAGTAGAATGACTAGAAATCCACCAAGTGGAGCAACCTTACTTGGGTCCCAAAAAAGAGAAAGAAAGCTTATCTTCTTGAAAGGTTGAGTTACATAGGAAAGAAATTTGTGACAAGAAACCATAGTATCTTAAATTTTTGGGAAGGCTCTTGATGATTCAAGTGTATCCTACAAGCAAATATCAACTGTTACGGTTACCACAATAGCCCTCTCCAATCTCACAACTATAGATGAAGTATATTTTTGTTGCTTGTTTTAAAATTTATATTCCAATTAGAGACACCATCGAATTCAAAAAGAATAGTTGAATAGATTCATGAGGGCTTAAATTTTGACGTAATTTCTACTACTCATGCTACCAAAAATAGGAAGTTGAAAAGTACATTAAATTCTAGAAGTGCAAGCTATCATCTCAATTACCCATTATTGATGATATATTTCTTTTGGATTACTTGGCTTGAGCCATGCCTGAGTGATGTATAAAAACAATTGAATTGTAAAAAAAAAAAAATTGATTTCATAGATGAACCATGATATGTGGGATAGTGTCATCATCGATAAGATGCCCAAGTTTTTGTTTAGTTTAAATGAACAACACCCACTAGAAAAGCATATTGTACTTAAAAATCTGATTTCTCTCTAAAAGGAAATGAGTTATAAATATTTTGCAGGCACAGTCTCCACAAAATAGACACTCAACAAAGAAGAGATTTTTTTTTTCTCTACGAAATAATTGAGCAAGCTTCAAGAAGATGAAAAATTTGCTATAATTTTCATAGGGACAAAAAAACAAAGGGCAACAAAACATGAAAAAGGAGATTAAACATCAAAATTGAAGAAGGAAAAATAAATAAGATGACACACAGGAAATGCATAAACATAATCTATTGATTTGTATTAAAAACCAAACAATAAGCAATAAAAAATACAATTAGATAATAAATATATAATGACATTTCAATATAGAGAAAAATTATATATCAATATTATATATTAAACTATGATATTGACCTCCAATAAGAAAAAATATACATTCATTGAAATGTATACATGTAATATTAATAAATTAGATTATAAAAAATTCTAGGGATATATAATATATGCAGGCTCAATTTTTCTTCTTAATTAAGTATGGACATCTAACAATTCATATTGGCTTGCCCAGTGACCAACTCTACTTGTTTGTGCTTCTTACCGCCTACTATTACTAGAGTGCTTGCATTTGACACAAAGTTTTCATGAAGGTAATTTTTTTGGCAACTTTCATAGGCATCGCTTGTTAATATTTCTTATCTGAAATGGGTCTCACCATAAGGTTTTGTCCTCTAATATGGGCCATTCTTAATGCACCTATCAACTTGTCCATTAAATATTATGGGGAAATTTCTAGTTAATATACTAAAAAAATAGACATTTCTTTTTCCAAACTAAAGTTTTGAAATAATGTGTAATAAAGTTTCATTTCAAGATTATGTAAATAGTATATAATAGTATAGTAGTATTATAACCTCTATTAACAATGAATAGTTGTAATAAAAATGGCAGACAGTGCAAAAGGAGCGGTCTGTGCGGAGGGCGTGATCGGCACGAACGAGAACCCTAAGGCACTAGCACAGATTGTTAATGGAGGGGCTAACAGTGTTGACAACGGTCAAGGCGACGGTTCTTCTATGCTAGCAGCGACTGCTATGAAATTTGGGAGGGAGCGGATTAAGGGAAGAGGCTCTGTTGTGAAATCGTCTATGGGTTTCCAGCAGGGGAGGCTGCTGTCTTTTATTCTGGTAACAAGTGCCATTTTAGTGGAGCTGAAGGACGATACATTAGAGAAAATAGTGGGGAATTTTTCAGAGCTCTCTGCTTGTGGAGTGATTTGTCAATTTAAGGGTTTTTGGCCCAGCCTCCCTCAGCTGCATTCCTGGATCTCCAAGGAATGGGAGCCTCTAATCTCTGGTAAAGTTCATATTTTCCCCATGGCCAAGGGATTTTTTGTAGCTAAGTTTGACAATGTTCAGGACAAAAATAAAATTTTATGTGACAATTTTTTTAGCTAGGAGGATAAATATTTGTTGATGATTAAGCCTTGGAATCCTGATTTTAACCCTGCTTCTGAAACTTTCAACAAGATCCTGATCTGGGTTCGGTTGCCTAACCTTCCCCTCCACCTTTGGACTGATCCTCTTTTGGAGGAAGTGGGTGATGCCCTGAGTGATTTTTTGTTGGTGGATGAGGAATCATTCTACATTTTTCATTCCACTTTTTCCCACATATTGGTTGAAATAGATGTCTCTAAAGGGTTGCCTGCTGAGGTCTTACTTAAATCTTCTAAGGGTTCTTGGGTCCAACCTTTGGATTATGAAGGGATTCCCTTTCGATGTAGAAGATTTTTTAAAACAGGTCATGTTGTTGCACAATGTGGATTTGAGAAAAAAGAAATGGCGACAACATGGTGGAAAGGAGCTTCTCAACAATATTATACGGTTGAGAAGAAATCCGAACAACATAGGAGTTTTTTTGAGGTGGTTGCTTCGGAATCACAGGGTCTTGGGGCATCTCCTCTGGATGCCTCAAATGGTGGGGTTGTTGTGGCTTCCCCTTTTGAGCATGAGTTTGGATCTCAGGCTATCATTTCTGGTGATAGTGCTCCAACGACAACTACCCCTATTGAGCGAGAGATTGGGTCTCAAGCTATCTCTTCTGGTGGCCTTTCAGAGATGCCTTTGTCTTCATGAAGGAATGGTGATGAAAACTCTGAAACATTGGCTCCAGGCATTCATCTTCAAGAAAATTGTAGGTTGCCCTAGCATGATATGGCAGCACAAGTGGAAGAAGGCTGGATCACTATTAAAAGCAAGAAAGCGAAATTATCTAGGCCTTCTTTTGACATGACTCTTCATTCCCACAAGAGCACTTCTAAATGTAAATCTTGATGGGTCTTGTTTGGGGACTAGCTTTTGGTAGGCTGCAGGTTGTTATTTATTGTAGCCTTGCTTTTGGATGTAAAGGGTCTCGGGTCCCTTCAAAACCTATTTTTACGTGAATAAAAAAAAATTGAATAGTTGTAATTGTAATTGTTGGTTTACATTAATAAAATATTGTAACTTTATTTCTTACACTTTCAATTTGTCCTTAGCTCTCCTGAGTTGCTTCCCATGTAACATTTATGTGATTTATTCTTCAATAATTAGAGGCATAGTTATCTACAAATAGTTAGAGTTATTACCATTACTGAAATTTATATATTTTTATTTACATAATAGAATATTACCATTTTACATTCCTATTAGTTGTGGTCCAATAATCGACAATACATTTTTTTAACTATTTAAGCAATATGTAATAGTATAGCTCCTGTCTACTCTCTATTATCTATCAATAATTGAACTTGCAACTATTATTTTAAAAATAAATATTGTGATTTCATTTGTATACTTCCCCTATCCAATTAGTTCTACTTACTTTCCATGTTACATTTCAATTACTTATATTGCCTAACAATCAATAATGTACATGCCTACAAATAGTAAGATTTATTACCACTAATTAAAATTAAAATAATTTTTTACTCCAATAATCTTTTTTAAAGTATGGATCATGGATTTTGAAATGTACAATGGTCCATAATATTTTCTTGAAGGTCTTCCTCATTGTAAAATGCAATTGGTGGGTTAGGGGGAGAAAGGAAGATGTATCATTAGATTCAATGTTTCCCACATAAGTATGACCATGTTGTACATCATCAAGTTCATTGTTATTGTCATGTGGCTCTACATTGTTTAGGTAATATAGAAATGGACTTGTGTCAATATTTAAATGACTATTTAAGGGTCTGATTGGTAGATTTTCATTATCATTAACCCCTCCAGCTTTGATTACATTTTTGTCAATGAGGTCTTGTACCTTATGTTTAAGACCTATAAAAAAAATTGAATATAATGATCTTTAATGTGATGATAGTTGCAAAATATTTTATCATTATATGCTTTAAGAAGTGATTCATTTGAACTAAGTGAATAAACTTAAGGGAGTGTAAGTAAATTAACACTCAAAGTTTAAAGTAGATTGTCAATAGATTCTTGAAATTTAGTAAACTTTATAAAAGCAAATCTAGCTTAAATGAAGGGATATGAAGTGTTAGCAACTTGATGAACACTTTTTTGTCACATTGTTATGCATAGAAAATAACTATTGATATTTAGAAGGGTGAGAAGTATCTTTGCTTGAAGATCCATTTTTGAAGGCATTTTGTGCTAACAATTTGAACTCTACAATTTTCACATATGCACTTAAAACTATAAAAAAGAGTCAAGATACAATATTGAATTGACTTAAGTCGACCCTTTCTAAAAATGCTTCCAAATCAAAATCATGTAAAAAGATTATCATTTTTTAATATAAAGATTGAATGACATAAACATTGATACACTTATTTAATCCATAAACACATTCAAATAAATCAATAATTATAAATCTAAACCCATATTAAATTTAGATTTATAAAAATATTAAAAGGCAAAAAAATCACTCACAAACAACTTACAATTACAAATATTTTTAAAAATATATATGTATATATTATTTAACACTATAAAAGCATACCAAGCGAATTAAGGCAAGAATCAAATGCAAGCTAGGTAGCCTACTAGGCCGCTTTCTTCAAAACCATAAACGGACAAAACTGTGACTAATTTTTTAAAAAACTCATACAAATCCAACCTAACGGTTATTTTGAGCGCACATATCTTGCTTTTAGTTTTTCATTTGTCGAGATTCTACATTGTCTTTCTGAAGGGTGATCATTTCTTGCTTTTTCACGGAAAAAACTTGGGCCATGCCATTCAGGTACGATTTGTATGCTACTTCTAATGCTAAAAATGGCTGATCATTATACGCCAGTTTTAGCTGGTGGTGGTGACAGGGATAGTATTCTTCAAGAGCCAATAGTGACCCTGCTCAAGTATTTAAGAATTTCCAAGTTTTTTCAAGGGTATGCAAATTTGTGGGGCAGCCAGTGCCAAAATGTTTCACAGGATGATTATTCCGTTACAATCAGAATAGATAGATCATCCGGTAACACATCATTAGCAATGCAATTCTTTTCTGTTTTGTATTGTTTAAGCAGCTTTTATATGAATTGAATTGAATGGGATGATGGTCGATTGCAGGTAGCGGGTTCAAGTCAAAAGAGGCTTACATGTATGGCTTCTTCAACGCTGCTGTTAAACTCCAGGCGGAATATACTGCAGGGATCATCACTTCATTCTACGTATGTACTGTTAAACCTACACATGCAAAAGGGTTAAGTTGGACTATTTAAGGGGTTATACTACAATTCTTGTTTTTCATCAGTTTGAATGTGATGCGAGTTTTTAATGGGTGATTCGTAATGATCAGCTTTCGAACGGCCAAGTTTATGAAGGATGGCACGATGAAATAGACATAGAATTCTTGGGAACAATACCTGGAGAGCCATACAAATTGCAGACCAATGTTTATGGCAACGGTACGGGAGACGGAAATCTCATCGGTAGAGAGCAACAATTTCATCTCTGGTTCAACCCAACTCAGGATTTCCACAACTACAGCATTCTCTGGACGCCTTCTCAAATCTTGTAATTTTTTTTTCCTTGATAATCTCACAGCAGAGCTGACAAAGCATTTACAAGCTAATATGCTAAGATTTGGGGTTTCGATTATGAAGTGATAGAGGATTGTGTAACTTTGAAACAGGGTATACGAAGGTCACAACAATCAAGAATCTTAACTCATTGCGCCTCTGCATTGAATGGTGAGTCTCACACATCTTTCTCGACCTTTTTGTTTGTGTGTCTGTTTTTTGGTTGTGTTTGGTGTCCCTCTGTTTTGTTGACTTGTGTTGGATGTCTGATATGACATTGGGCATGCCTTGTTTATTAGGCCTTCTTGTTGTTTGTATGAACTTATTTCCCGATTTAAGCAGTGTTGGCGCTTGTTTGTCAGCTAATTGTCTGTAAAATTGTACAGTAGACATAAAAGTCTCTATCCATAAAATTGCTATAAGAAGATCCAAATATTACAGCAAATGTGAGAAGTGTCTTTATCTATTAAATTTCAAGAAACTCCAAAAATTACAGTAAAAAAGAAAAAACATCCATATGCGGGTTGTTTTTGAGCCTGCCTAATTTCACTATCTGCTATTGAAAAAGAAAGGTACCATGCCCGTCAGATCCTCAGCCCTGCAAAACATCCACACGTTACTTCAATTTTTTTCTTATATTAAACAATAAGATGTATCACATTAATCTCCGGCTTACCATCCTCTGCTGCACTAGTGAACCTACTTGTGTTATCATTTTTTGCCCTGTGCCCTGCGAGAAGGCTTCAAACCCAGTTCTTTCATAGCGCTCTCTGGAGTACAAATGAATGGTACCGCAATTAAAAGCTATACAAATATTTAATAAGGAAATATAGTTGCAAAGCATAAATCTCGTTCCCTCATGATAAAAAAATTTGCAGAGTAAAATCCAAAAACAGAGTGCATAGCATATTAAACGAAAAACCAGAAAAACAGAGTGCATAGCATATTAAACAAGTGAATCGTGCTTGAATTTGACCCGCGTTCTGGATTCGAGATTCAGGTGGACACTTGCATCTACTATCATGTGTTTTGTGCACCAATTAAAATTATAAAATATCAAATTCACATTATAATATACTGTAATCAACTTAGATTCAAAGAGAGGAGGGTCCTCACCAGACAAGTAAATGTCTGTCCATCCTAGGTAATGTGCAAGGAACCACCATGTCGAAATTCATAGAGGCTATTTCAACCAATCCTGCCCAATAATAGTTCTAATTCACCATTTCCACATTCACACAGGGGATGCCAAAGGCTTGCCATAATTTTTCAATGTTCTAGCCAAAGGAATCACTCTTCTCCCACAAGTAAACGGGTGGAGAATTGTGCCACAAAGAAGCCATACTTTCCAAGATCACCACCACCATAAACACACCCTCAACATATTAATAGTAGTTTCAATGGAGTTTAAATAAATTCGATCAAACACCAACATAGGAAGAAATGAAAGCTGAAAAATCCATCAGTATAGAGGTACAAAAAAATGGATGCACCAAAATATGGAGTACCATAAACATACGATCAGAGAAAATGAGAGAAACAGGTGTATCCTATTGTACCCAAATCCTACGTAACAATCAAAACAAAGTTAGAGAAAAATAAGGTTGGGAACAACTGTGATCCACATCACAAGGTTGCACATATCCAACATGGCTGAGGAAGGATAGATTAGACACGGGAATGGCAGGTGTCAAGCAAGCAAGAGGGATACAGAACAATAGATATTGAATCAATTACAATAATCATGAATTAGCACCAACGATCATTTCACATCAGTAACATTACTGCCACATGAAAAATAACGTGCCAACCCCAAAATAAATCATAACCCAAGAAAACAAGACCACTTCGATTGCCATTTCACCTTCAAGAATCCTTACAAGTGTAGAAGTAACATTGCCATATTGGTCTTGCACCGTCCAGATCCAGCAATTGACAGTAAACAGACAACCTTTTCATACAATGGGCAAGCAGAGGCATATACGATTGATTTTAAGGAACTTCTCTCCTTTCCTCCTGTGAAAGCAAGGAGGATTTATCTCTGGCCCCTACATTAACAGTTTCAAAACAACCATTCTCACTACTTGTATATAATTTTCTGTACATTCTTCATTTTCATTATTTTGGATTTTTTTTCATGAAGACATTGTGATTGATTTCCCCAAGTTTTCTACCACTGGATGGAGAGCTTCTATCAAGCTGACCAAAACTTGCAGTTTCTATGGGAGATAATGGCCTGCTTGAGCTAAGAAATGCTTCTGTAACAGGACAGCCCTGATGTAAATTGTCTATTGCATTGCATTTCATATTAACCTATAAAAAGAGATCGATGCACATGGAAGCCACTATTGTCACATCAAGGGTTTCTAAAATATTAAAAAAATTACAAGTTCATTTCTACCTCACATCCATCCCAATGACAATTCAGCGAACCTAGCACAATGTCAAATTTATGACATTCAGGCTATTGCTTTTTCTGAAATGCTGTGCATTGAGCTTTATATTATTAAGCTTGGGCCTCTGTGCTGCTGCTATCAAAGCCATCAGAATCATGGATCGATGTGCTCTCACTATTTTCTATCATGCCAGAATCATCCTCAAACCGTGCAACTGTTTCCAGCAGTTCTGACTGAAGAGATGGATGATTCTCCCTCAAATATTTGAATCCTTCTGACTGCACAACCTCTAATTGTATAGACATTGTCTATGGATATGCTTTGAAAGATTCTTGCCTCACACAAACTCTTTAATCTATCTAGCATAAACCGATCTGTTATTGCAAGTAAACATTCAGCCATTGACCAAGACATTGAAGGGCAAGGAGGTGAAGCAGTCACTGGCGATGACCATACGTGTTCATCCATATCTGGAAGGGTGTCTCCGTAGATAAAATGTAACATAGCCTGCATTACATTCAATAGAACAACACAAATAAAATCAGTCTAGTGAATATAGATACAATCTCTTTCAAACTAATGTAAATGGAAGAAATGGTTTCATGATCATTGGCAAAACAAAGCTTACCTTGAACACTTTTGGCTGCATGTCTCCAATGAAATTTTCTTTATTATTCTGCTCCTATGAGGACCCAAAAAACTGGGATTTGAAAACAGGGGAACGAGCTGCGCACACCAATCTGTGAGCATAAGATCTCTCCCCTGCTACATTAAATATGATGTCTGTAGTTTCCTCAGCTTCCCAAATTGTTGACTCAAGTTTGTTTCAGGGATGACAACATGGTGTGAGTTAGGGCTTTCAGTCATAGCTACCACAACTCCAACTGTACAACAAATTTTCAAAGTATCATCCTTTACAAAATCAGATGTGTCCAATAGAGATCACCTCAAGAAACGTTTGTAACCCCTAGATATCCCAAGATTGTGAAATGCACAAAAAAGTAAAAACAAGCAAGAAAAGGAGGTAAACAGATTATGGTGAGATCCCTTGTTATATGGGGCCCCAATTCTCCAAATCATATATATCTGCTACCATGTATTACCAATAGTGTTGTGTATAGCAACAACATGAGAATTGAATATCAGAGAGTCAAGACCACTAGAGCAAATATTTTGTACAAGTTAGGATGCATAAGATGTGCATTGATCAACGGAATATGGAATACCCATCAGCCATGTAAGAAGAATTTGCTCTATGCATATGAAACACAACAAGAATGATGAGGGAATTGATGTCCTTGCAAGTATCTAAATAAATTCCCATCAACAACTGCAAATACTAACCAATGATTGCCACAGTAGTAACAAATACTTTACCCATGCCACAGTATTTGCTATCTTACATATATTTCAAAAAAGTCAGATTTGTGAAAGTTATAGACCAGCCTTGTTTATGTTTCTGCCAAGACAACATTACAAATAATTAAAATGAGAGCATGTCATTTTACATTAGAGGAGAATCCTCAGAACACTTTGTATTTTCATTGTATATGTTAATTTTGATTTAAAGATTGATAGAAAGCTATGTAAATCTTTAAGAATAATATAACAGATCTTTTATTTCATTCTCTTAATATTTATTTTCAATTTTATATTAATGTTTTATATATATATAATAAATACTTATTATTTTCCTTCTTTATTATGCTATTTTATACTCAACTTTATATTAATGTTTTACATGAAATCATAAAATGTGATTTCTTACTTATTTTTAAAATAAAATAAAAGAAAGAATAAAATAAAACTTTAAAACAAAATAATGCAAAATCAATAATAATTTTCTTTTTAATAAATAAAGCAAAGTGAGCAGCTGTGCTGATTGACACATGAAGATGAGAAGAATGTGATTGAACACTTACAAAACAAATCAAAATATTAACAAGTATGCAATTTATTTCTTCACCAATTTTATATCTTTATGTAGGTACTTACACAGTAATTTATACCTCAACTTTATATTATTTTGCATGAAATCATATGTTAAAAATGATTTCATTTATTTTAAAATAAAATAAAAAAGAAAGAATAAAATAAAACTTTAAAACAAAATAATGCAAAATCAATAATAATTTTTCCTTTTATAAATACAGGAGAGAAGCAATTGATTGACATGAAGATGAGAAGAATGTGATTGAGCACTTACAAAAAAAATTAAAGTATTAACAGGTATGTAATTTATTTCTTCACCAATTTTATATCTTTATGTGGTAGGTGTCATTACATTACAATGTTCCTCCTCCATGTTTGAATGGTGTCCAGAATTAATGACTATATTTTGTACATTTGTAATCAATTTTTGAGTGCATTTTCACTTTATCCTTACTCTTATCTCTCCATTTCTTTGCATGGCTAAATGTATTGATATTTATTGATCTTTATTATATTTATCATTTACATCAATGTAAGCAAATAATATCCATTCATAGAGTGATGTTTTATTGATTGAAAAAGAAAATTTATTGACTATAATTTTAGAAGAAATATGTTGTGACACTTACTATTGTATATGAAATGGTATTCTAAAACAATCTCTTTTCATTATTCTTATGCACTGATTAATCTATTGCTAAGACTACACTTTAGAAATAAAAGAAGACATAGATCTTAGGATTGACAAAATCAATACAAAATCTTTGATGTTATATAATATTTTTTTCTTTAATGTTTGTCACATAGGATTTTTGTCAAACTTTGACATAGAAGATATCAACTCATCAGGTATTATAAAGTCCTTCTATCAAGCACATAGAATCTTTTGCTGGTGTGAAAACATGTGATTTCAGTGTTGTTGGAGTTCATAATTTTTGATTGTTTGATTCCCTATTAGATTTCTCATTTGTGTGTAAACCAATTTTTGGCCTAGCACTTGGCTCAAAATTTGAGTACTGTTGCTTGGCTTGATAGATTCACTTAGACCCTAATAATTGGAAAGAAAATTGAATGTTGATTTTAAAATTGACTACAATGATTTTTATATAAAATAAATAAATACCCAAAATTATGATATTAGAAGCCGCTCACGAGACATTAGAAATTAGTTCAATTTTTATGCCACCTAATTTTTCATTGGATGATAATTTCATTGATTTTTACAAATAAAAAAAAGTAATGTTCACGAGAAAAATGGCCAATACAAAATAGATAGCAACTATTTAGAAAATAAGGATTTTATTTAAGTGCACAGTTTTCAAGACACAAAAGAACATAATTAGCTACTAAAGATGGGTTAACAAATCTTTAGCGTCTATCCCACAATCTTTGTTGCCCATTTGACTACATAGTTCAAGCATTTTGTTTTCTTTTTTAAATGGTACAAGAAAATCATAAAAAGTTATCAATATGTTTATGATAATCATGTTCCACTTGAAGATAGGAAAGATGAATAAAAAGGTAAATAGATGAGAATGAATAAGAAATAAATACAAGAATGTTATACCTTCATAGCTCCTTCCTCTTCATGGATTGAGCTCACAAGATGCACCATTGTCTTGTAGATTTGCTCCAATGCTTGAAGGGATGTGGTTGCTCACAATTTTAGCATGATGATGGTAGGATGAAGATGTATTTGATGGAGATTTGAGAAGCATAAGGATGGGATGAATGTGTTTTTAAAGAATGAGAGCCAAGGCCTCATTATATAGAAATTTGGTGAGAGGGATCAAGGGCTAGGATTGGTTGGTTAATAGAGGGTTGAGATTGAAAGAAGGATGCGGTTTGGATCAAGGAATGAAGATTGATTAGCCATGTGACAAGTGTCACAATATGGATAGGGGTGAAAGGGGGAGGTGTGCTCACACATATGTGAGTACACATTGGGAAGAGAGGCATTGAATTTGTATAAGAAATAGGGTGGTTCATAGGGTGGCTTGTGTAAGAGGTTAGTGGGGGTAGGTGAGATGTAGGAATTTAAAATTAGAAAATAATGATAATGAGGACTAGGATGAGGGTTAGATCAACTAATCAAGGATTAATTGATTTAAGGAGAATGGGTTGAGTTAATAAACCAAGGGTTTATTAACTTGGGTGGAGTTAAAAGTTGGAGAACATGGGATAATGATGTTTAGGGTGGGGATAAAATTAATTAATCAAGGATTAATTAACTTAAGCAAGGTTAGGGGATTTAGAGGAAAGTGGGAAAAGGCTATCTTTAATTAAGTAAATGTAGATTTATTTAATTAAAGGTGGTGGATAAAGGATAATGGAGAAATTAATTAAATAAATAATGAATAGTTATTTAATTAATTATTAGGATAAGAGAAGTGGGTTAAATTAAATAAATAACAAGTATTTATTTAATTAAATATTATTTTGGGTGACTACATTTGCCCCTCTTTGAGATGATGTTGCAACTAAGAGAAGTAACATCATTTCAAAGAAGAATAAGACATAGTGGCTAGGAAAGGGCTAAATACTAGTGGCATGATGCCCCAATCACTAGGAAGGATGAGGAAGGATGACAAAGAGGTAATATGCCCCCTCGAGAGGACATGTAACATAGGCGTGCTCTCGAAATGGATGAGAAGACTAAAGGATGAAGGATAAAAAGATGAAAGGGTGAGCTACCTAAGGATGGATGAGAGAAGATAAGGATGATGAAGACATGGATGGAGAGGGAGGATGGATGATCATCATGCTGCAATGAAAAGAGCAACCTAGATTTGATATTGTACTTGAGATTATGCACCAAGGTATAAGGAACCAGGATGACAATGTGCCAAGTACATGATCAAAAAGGTCAAGTGCAAACATATGCCTTATGACACCATGATATGGAAGACCATGATTCCCTTGTGGAAATAGAGTGCAAAAGACCATGATAAATGAAAAAAATGATAAAACACACAAGTAATAGGCAAGAATGCACGACAAACCAAAAGAAAACAAGGACTGTGCTCCAAGTCAAGCTAAAAACCGATTGATGGGTTGATTGATGGATTGATGATGATGATTGGATTGGGAAGGATACATCCCTATGATGATAGTTAGATTAAAGTGGATCAATAGATTTGAGCTTGATTTAGATTAAGATGATGGATTGTTTAAGGATGATGCACTAGCTTGCAAGATTAGATTGCATGGATTAGGATTTGATTGCATTGGATAAATTTGGATGTGAGGATAATAATGGATTATGTGGATAGGAGATAAATGGATTTAGTAGATAGAAGGTAGGTGATGGGAGATAAGAAGATGGTGGATGAAGGATAAGAGGATGAAGTCCTAAGGACTAGTTGCAAAGGACTAAAATGTCCCACACTAGAGGTAGTGCAATCATGGATGGAAGAATGGTAGCATGAGATGGGAGGATAATGTGTAAAGGACATGGATGAAGTAAGAGTGAAGATGGGATTGTCCAAAGCATGCATGAATATTTTTCCCCTAGCTTTATGAAGATCAAGGGTGAAAAGAGAGGGTGAATTAGGTAGGATTGGGTGATGGAGATAGGATATTGGATATGGGAGATATGAATTTTTTGATCAAGATTAAGTTGATGAGATATGGATGTATGGATATTTTACCCCTAGGCTCTTTATCAAGATCAAAGATGGGAAGGTAAGATGGATTTGGATAGGATGAGGGATATATGATGAATGATATGGATAGGGTAAGATGCATGGTGATATCATGAATACTCCTTATCTAGATCAAAGATGGGAAGAGGATTGATTTGGATAGGATGGGAGATGTGGAATGAACGATATGGATAGCATAAGGGAGGTAGGATATAATGTATGGTGGATATGAAGATCTCTAGCCTTGTCAAGATCAAAAGTGAAAAGGGGGATATGGATTTGGATAGGATGATGGATAGACCATGAGGGATAATGGAGGATGTGGATAAGATGTGGTATGGATGGAGCTTGCCCCCAAGTGTAGAGTTTAAGGGGATGGGGAGGAAGGACTCAAGCATCTAGTTACATAGATGGTATCCCTTGATTATGTGCTATAATGAACCATGGTAATTGGATGTATGCTCATAGTCGTTGGTAGAATAGTGGTAAAGGGGATAAAATGGATTGGGAGAGGGAGAGGAATATGGATTTATGCAAAGGTTTGGATAAGAGGGATGGAAGGATGGAAGATGGATGTTGGATAATGGATGGCTTTATGGAAGACTTGTGGATGAGTGGATGGAAATGTTAGCAAGATCAACATTGGCACACACCTTGAAGGGTGGTGGAATTGTGGAAGTGAGGTCATGGATTTTGGATTTTTAGGTTTAAATGGAGGAGTGGACGTAGATTTTGGGACATAAGGACCTAAAATGGATGAAGGTGATGAAGGATTATTAGATGGGATGGGGGACTTAGAATTGGATGAAGCTTTTGGATTAGCAAGTTTGGATGCCAATTTTGATTTTTCTTTGGGATGCATTGATTCTATGAGTATTTTGGGAATCCACATGGTTTTTGACTTTGATGTTTTCTTCATGGGCCTTTGTGGCCTTTGGGGTTCTTGATTTTGGATCATATTTTTCTTTGTTTTTGCATGTCTTTTTGAGCAGACATGTTCATCCTTTGATTTTTGGCTTTATGCATTTGAGGTTTGGCATCCAAATTACTTCCAAAAGCAATGGTATTGGTAGATGGATATGAATGATGTCGATGTATTATGGATGAGTTGATGTAAGTAGTATGTTGGTGAAACCTAGAAAATAGGCTTGGCTCTATCTTTTTGGAAGATGGAACTAGGGTTTAGGACCTTTCCACCTATTTTCTTCAAGTTTCACTCAAGGAAACCCTAAAGATCTCAAGTAAATGATGGAATTAGGGAAAGAGATCTGCAATAGGATGCCGTAGGGTGTGATTAAAGACAATAAGGGGGTTCACCACCAAGTGAGGTTTGGAAAGACAAGTAACATGCAAAACCTAACAATGCAACTTAGAAAATGAACTCAAATCAAAATATCAAACTAAAGGACATAGGTGCACCTAGAAAGTTGAAGAGGCTCAGAACAAGGTTTGAAATAGTGAAAACTTGACTTTTTAAGCACACTAGGACTCATACGTTAGTAGGTGCAATTCAATCCCAGTTTAGGGTTTCAGTCCAAAATTAGAATATGGAACTGCTGAATCAGGATCTATAGAAAATGCCTAAAATTTGGTATACTAGGACTCATACGCCACAACTGGTGATTTAGTCTTAATATCAAGGTTGATCTAAAACTCTAATATCCTCTAGTGGTCTTCTATAACTTCTCTCCTATCAAATCTCTAAGTCTAAAACATTGAATTATAATTTGTAGATGATTTTTGTGATTTTACAATATACATGACAACTTTGACAACTTTTCTCCAATCTTTCTCTTTAATGGACCTTCAACCTAAATCTACAAATCACACACCAAAGAGAGAGAAAAATTTTGTTTTGTTAATGGATAGGGGTTTTCCTTGGTCAAACCCTATTTTGGTAATCAAACGTTGAAATGAAATAAAATAGAAAGAAGGAATGATGAATAAACAAAAAAGCTATGTTGCAACTCACCAAACTTTTGAACAAAAGGCTACAAACTTGTATGTAATAGCTAGTATGAATGTGGATCTTGAGTTTTTCTTGTATGTTACAGATCTTTATTGAATGCTTGCTTGAATCATAGGAACTTACATCACAAATTTTAGCTCAAAAACAAACATGATGCTTGAATGTTGAATGTTGCTCTAAATTGTTTGATAATCAACTCTTGACTATTTTTGAAT
>VDFB02132455.1:0-59004 GCA_007258455.2 Sequoia sempervirens
ATATATCTGTGAATAGCTCTACGTATTTCTCTCTCCATGTATTTAATGTTCTCCACTACATCAGCATTTGCATGTTCTCAGTTTTATGATCTTCCATTTTATTTTTTTTCATAGTATATGCATAAGAACTTCCACTTTGTCTTCTGTTTTGACTCTTCTATCCATAAATATCATTATATTTTTATATCCACTCTTCTATTGTCGCATTTCGAGGAAGCTCAAGGATCTCAGTACCTTGTTCAGTACGAAGGAGAGTGATAAATGCAACATGGGTCTTTTTTCTGTGTTTATATTGATGGACTCATCCCTATGATGATTTTTAAAAGCATAACCAATACCAAACTAGACATTCTTCCACCCCTTGTTGCAAGAAATAATCACTTCATACCCTATTGATTTCATTCATTTCCATTTCCACCCTTGCACGTCCTTTCTTCTCAAATCAAATACATTTCAAAATCCATTTATTTGCTTGTGTTGCATCATACCAATGTGTTGCGTTCCTTTTTTCATTAAATCCAGCTCTCTCATTGAAATTTTCATTTCTTGCATTTAATTGTAAGCATATAACTTACAAATGATAAATTCATACCATTTACATTCCCATTCATTCTCATATCCACCATCCCATATCCTTGCCTCCCATGTCAAATACTTTTCATAACTTATTCATACATCTTATTTGCATCTCACCATTCTCTCAATTCGCTCGCTTTGTTCCACTCACATAACACATTCTTCTTTTTAACACTCACATATCTTTATCTATCTACACCTCAAATATACCTTCATCCATCACAACAAAATTCACACCATACCAAACAAAGAAAAAGATGAAGAAAATATCAAGGTTATGCAAATAAACACTGAGGGCTTCGAAAATAACACTCATAACATACAGTTGTATTCAAGAGTTATTTTCAAAATGTCTTTTCTAAACCTTGTTTATTACAGATCCCTAAAAGCGCGTATAACAGTTTCTTCAAGCCTATAATGTGTAATCAGATTTAACAAATATTTACATGTTTCCATGCATTCAAATGCATCATAGGTATCCTTTATACACTTGTTCAAAAAATAATATTGTATATGTTTCAAATGCAAATTGTTCCTGACATTTCTCGCTTTATGCACACATGCATTTATAGATTGTTCTTTGTGTACCAAATTACATGGACACATCTATACATCCATGCATGCATAAATGTTTACATGGATCCATATATTTATGCATTCCTTCGATATATGCATTGCTGATATATAGTTTGTTTTCCCTGTTTTCCTTTCGCTTACTACTGCAAATGCTACTTGAGCCTCAATGTGCTTTGACAGATTTGTATTTCTACTTGATTTTAGTGTTTTCCATTCAAATTTCTCGTTCACATGTCATGTATGCTTTTCACTCTTCTTTGCATTGTGTGCACATGGATACATGTATACATGCATGCATGTATACATAGATGCCTCAAGCATTGTTACAAATGTTTAAGATTATTTGCATTCAATACTTGAAACAAAATAATAATACATTTTTGCTTCTTGGATAAGATCATAAAGAAAATTTGTTACTGCAAATGTAAACATGCACCCATGTAAAGGTACTAGTATTCATTGGTGTTTCTCTTTTGACTCTTGTATCCTTAAATATCATTATATTTTTATATCTATTCTTCTCTTGTCACATTTCGAGGAAGCTCAAGGATCTTGGAACTTTGTTTAGTCCAAAGGAGAGTGAGAAATGGGACACCAGTCTTTCTTTTGTATTTGTATTGAGACACTCAGCCCTATGATGATTTTAAAAAGCATAACCAATAACAAAATAGACATTCTTCCACCCTTTCTTGGAACAAAAGTTCACTTCATACCCTATCGAATCCACTCATTTCCATTTCCACCTGTGCACATCGTTTCTTCTCAAATCAAATACATTTCAAAATCCATTTATATGCTTCTCTTGCATCACACCAATGTCTTGCATTCCTTTTTCTCTCAATCCAGCTCACTCATTCAAATTTTTATATCTTGCATTTAATTTTAAGCGTTTAACTCGAAAATGATAAATTCATATCATTTACATTCCATTCATTCTCACATCCAGTTTCACATATCCTTGCTTCCCATATCTAATACTTTCCATAAGGCATTCATATACCTTACTTGCATCTCATCATTCTCTCAATTCCTTCTCTTTGTTGCACTTACATCGCTCATTCTTCTTTACCACCCTTACATATCTTTATCTATCTATAGCTCAAATATACCTTCATCCATTAGAACAAAATTCACACCATACCAAAGGAAAAAATGAAGAAAATATCAAGGTTATGCAATTAAACACTGAGGGCTTTGAAAATAACTATCACAACATAGAGTTGTATTCAAGACTTCCTTTCAAAACGTTTTTTTCTAAATCCTGTTTATTGCAGATAACTAAGAGCACATATCACAGTTTCTTGGAGGCTAAAATGTATAATCAGATTTCATAAATATTTACATGTATCCATGCATTCAAATGCATCGTTGGATATCCTTAATACACTTGGTCAAAAAACAATAATGTATTATTCTTTTGTTTCGATCATAAATGTTCTTTTTATATCTTTCAAATGCAAATTGTTTCTGACATTTTCTAGCTTTGTGCACATAGGCATATATAGATTCTTGTTTACTTACCAACTTACATGGACACATGTACACATAGATGGATGCATAAATGTTTGCCTTCATCCATACATTTATGCATTCCTTCGATATATGGATTGCTAATAAATAATTAATTTTCCCTGTTTTCTTTCATTTAATACTGCAAATGCAAATTGAGTCTCATTGTTAAAATACAGTTGTATTCAAGAGTTCTTTTCAAACCGTCTTTTCTAAATCCTGTTTCTTACAGATTCCTAAAAGCACATATGACAATTCCTCGAAGGCTATAATGTATATTCAGATTTCACAAATATTTACATGTATCCATGCATCCAAATGCATTATTAGATATACTTTATACACTTGTTCCACAAACACTAATGTATTGCTGCTTTGTTTCAGTCAATAATGTTTTTTTTGTTCCTGTTTAAGATGCAAATTGTTTCTAACATTTCTAACTTTATGGACGCAGGCATATATAGATTCTTCTTAACATACCAAGTTACATGGACACATGTACACATCCGTGCATGCATATGTCTTTACATGGATCCATATTTTAATGCTTTCCTTTCATATATGCATTCATACTAACTAGTTTATTTCTCTTGTTTTCTTTCATTTAATACTGCAAATGCAACTTCAGTCTCATCACGCTTTCAGGCTTGCTCAGGTGCCAAGGATGCTTTTCACTCTTCTATGCATTGTGTGCACGTCGATACATGTATACATGCATCCATGTATACTTAAATGCTTCAAGCATTGTTACAAATGTTTCTCTCTCAATAATTTGGATGCAAAGTGCTACAAACATGTAGATTATTTTACTGTACCTACATTTTATCTTACCTAATAAGATTCTTTATATCTTTTCAAATTATTTTTTGTTTAAAATATATACACAAAAAAATATTCATTCGTATTACATTAACAACATTCAAATCTAATTTATAATAAAATCAATACCTTTGTACTGTTTCATCTAAGAATTTATCGTAATATTTATTCCACTTATTACATTTTAATAAGTTAAATTATTACATTTTATTTTATATATACACAAATTTAATCTTAGGTAGTAAGGTTCTTTATTATATTTTTGCAAATTACTTATTGTTTATTATATAAACACAAATTTTTATTCATATTACATAAACAATATTAAAATCTTATTTATAATAAAATCAATAGCTTTCTAGTCATTCATCTAACAATTTATTGTAATATAATTACATTGTTCTATACACGAAAATATCTTATCATATTACATAGACAGGATTTAAATCTTATTTATAATAAAATCAATAGCTTTATATAATACTAACCTTCATACTACATTAAAAAAAACATTGATTAATCTTACAAAAGTTTATACTCAAATGAGCTACCCCTATCAATCTTCCACCTAACACTACTGTTTCTATTAGCACTTGCATATTGTGATATGATAAACTAAAATAACTCAATTGTATTAATTAACATAGCATGTGTTTTACAACAATACACTAAACATAATTTTATTTACAAATAGACATACAAGCAAAAAAAAGAAATATGGTAAACTTTGTTTCACCATGCATATAAATATGGGTCATGTAAAGAATGCATTTTCCTTTTTTGCCCGCACACATGTTTTTTGTAAATAGTTGCAAATGATATTTGATGCTTTAGAAATATCTCTACATCAAAACTTTGTTCCATTTAAAATGACTAATGAATTTTTTGATCAAAAGGTTTTCTAAAAAAAAAAAATTAAAAACATTGCACTGGTCATAAATAGTTTATTTCTCCTGTTTTCTTTCATTTAATACTGTAAATGCGACTTGAGTCTCCTCCTGCTTTAAGACTCGTTCACATGCCGACTATGCATCTCACTCTTCTATGCATTATGTGCACGTGGATACATGTATGCATATATGTCTCAAGCATTATTACAAATGTTTCTGATTGTTTGCATTCAATAATTAATACAAATTAATAATGCATTCTTGCTTCCTAATTAAGATCATAAAGAATCTTCCTTCTCACAAATGTATACATACACACACAAAAAAACAAGTATTCATTGGTATATCTATAAAGAAGTCCACGTATACATGGTACCCATAAATAAAATTTCCCTTGCATCCATCCACACGTGTTACCTGTTCACATGTCCCTATGGACCACGTTGCCCATGCACCCTAAAAATTCCATGCATTAGTGCACTACTAAAAATTACTTCAAACTTTTCTAGCTATTTTTAATACATTTATATTCCTATCTGCTATCTAAAAACTTTTTCTAACTCATAGCTACATGCCTTTTACCTCTCCGCAGGAACTCGATGCTTGCGTCACTTGTTTTCTCTGTAATCTTGGTGTGAGAAATTGTTTAAACCGTTTTCCCCAAGTTTACCTTTTTAAGCCTAATACATGGGAATAAAATTACTCCCCACCGAATCTTCATTTTAAAAGAAAAGTAAGATGAATAAAGTCCAATACTTTAATAAGAAAAGTGTGTCTTACCTTTATATAAGGAAAAAGAGAGTAAGATAAAACATGATGTTTTTAATTTCTTTAATTAGAGAGAATATTTGTGAGGTAAATTAATATGTGGGGAATAAAGTCTTTAATTGAAAATTATTTAGTAACTATAAGTGTACTTTAGGAGGAGTGGATATTTAATAAATAGTTACTTAAGGAAAGTATATTAAGAGGAAAAGAAGATGTTAATTTTATTTAATATTTTCTATCGATGAAAAATATTCTAAGAGATTCTTATAGGAAGAAAAAGTTAAAGAATTGGATATGAGAATTGGAGATAATTTAAGACACTTGATATATATATACACACACACACACATCGACTTAGAGTGTAATTAATCTATGCATATTAGGTATCATGAATCAAACTAGGGATTTTTATAAAAGATAAATAAATGACAAACCGTACCTTATTGTATTAAAGACTAGGTTTAGTAGTGGCATTCTTCTCATGTAGCATGGTTTATCAAGTATGTAAGGAGAACTTTGGAACTCCCTCACTTAGTTGATTTTGAGTTTTATTCGCATAAGAATGTATACTTTCCTAACTCTTTTTATTCTCTTATTGTCGAGCTCTCTTTGAAAATATAATCAGAATGTGGATGGGCTTATGACTTTCAGTATACTTGTTTTTTTTTTTTGCAAATACTTGAGAGCGATTCATGATAGTGTTGGCATTACCTTATTCTCATATGGAAGGATGATGCATTGGTGAAACTTGAAAATGTTGTTTGGAGAATTATGTGGCTTGTATATGAACTTCAATATGTTCTTGTTAAGTGCGATATATGATATCTAGAATTGTGTAAAGGAACGGTCATGTCAGAATGACAGTATGATCATTACTTGTGAGGCATCTTGTATCCATTGAGAATTTGTAGCCAGTAAGGCTCTGCCCATGAGGCATTTCTTTAAGCCAATAAGGCACTTTCAAGATGAGTGGTTTTTCACCCCTACGAGGGTTTTCCACTCATGAAATCTCTATGTTATGGATTCCTTGTGGTTGCAATTGTGTATTGTTTTTACTTTACAGTATTTGTATTTACATGCATTGTTGAAATGATAAATCTTGTGTAAGAATATAAGGCTATACCTTAAAACGACATAACCTTGTTTTTGATACACTTGATTTATGGATGTATGTTGTTCCATTTAAATATAATAATGAAAGCAATTGAATTATTCCTCGTTTCCCGCACAGTTTTATAATAATTATGGAGATTAAGATTTATCATTGGTAAGTGAGATTTTCCAAACGTTACAACCTAAGATAAGATTGCATGAAAGTTCATAAGGCATGACATGGATTGGTGTATTTAAGGTGACCCCTCCAACTTTAAGAGGTATAATGATTACCCCAAGCAGTTTCTTGTCAACATTGTCAAATCCCTTATTAGATAGAGAATCAAGTCGAATGGTGGATCTATGAATGTCAAGCCTATCCAAAAGACTCACACTACACACATTAAGAGTAGAGCCATTGTCTATAAGAGTTCTCTTTATGCCTATTGTGTTGTATTGAGAAATGATCATGAAAGCTTCATTTTTTTTTTGCAACTCTAAAGGAGGGAGCTTGTGTTGATGAAAAGCAATGTCGAGATTCATGTTATGGATTAAAGCTGCCACATCATTTAGAGTTTTACTAGGAGGAACTACAATTTTTTGTAAGGTTGTTTTAAGAATTTTGTGGTAATTTGGTGAATTATAAAGTAAACCCAAAGGGAAATATTTGCAGGAGTATTCTTTAATTGTTCAAAAATATTTTACTCCTTTGTGTGTGGGATGTAATGAGGAGCACTAGGTGGATTGGGTAAAGGTAAAGGGCTTAGGGTTGGTTGTGGTGGTTGCAGGTTATTGTGAGTGTTATATGTATGAGTAACAGTATTATAACTTGATTGCTATGATAAATTATCATTAGGTGGGTAGAGGATGAGTTGAGGTTGGTTTTGAGTTTTTTGTTTGTGTGATGGTGGGAAAAGAATTAGGGGATTCTTTAGATGTCCCATGGGGTATGTATGAGGTCCATTGATTGAGGGGGATCTAATGGACACTGGCACATTCATAACCTCAATAGTCTTGGTTTGGTGTAGCTCTAATGAAGGGCAATCAAGAACCACTTGTTTATTAAAGGAAGATACTCTATGATTATTGTCATTTTCTAGCATCATGAGATTCTCCCTAGAAGGAGAGATTTTAGGAGAACAACAAGCCACAAGCTTATGACAAGTGGGCTAGGTTCTTCCAAAATGACTTCATCACTAATAGGGGAATGATTAGGAGAATGTATTAGTTGAATGTCTATTGTCTTGGAGATCTCATTCTCTTCTGTTATGTTATCCACCCTATTAGGAGGGCTTCTAATATGTTCATCCAAGTTTGAATTGTGTAAAGTAGCTTCATGACAAGTGAGGAAGACATTAAGAGAAGGATCACGATGGTGTTCAAATAGATCATCCCAAAGGGGAGGAGCATTAGGGAAGGGGGTGTCAAGATTCTCATGACTGTTAATAGGGATGTCTTCTAATACCAACCTATCCTCTTGACATCGAGGAGGGATATTAGTTGATGGAAAAGTTTGATTTTCATGGTTATGGGGATTAGATAAGGTGGTATTAAAGAATATTTCTATGTTTTCATCATCTTGTTTGCTAACATCATCCAAAGGGGAATAAGAAAATGGGCAATCAAGACTCGCAATGCTTGTAACTTCCTTCACCAAGATACCTTCGTCACTAATAGGAGAGGTATTGGGAGAAGAACAAGTATGTGTGTTATGATTGTCTACACCTCCATACACACCAATGGGTAATGTAATAATTTGGTCTATGCTATGTTCCTCATAGTTGTAATTAAAATCAAACTCATAAGAGGGGGTGTTATGCTTATAAAATCCATGTTTAATCAAATCAAAGGAAAATTTAAAGAACATATTATGCAAAAGTAAATAAGCTGCAATGTAATTTTTAGATGTAAAACAAAGTAAATTGTTGAATCTTATAGTATGCGATAATCTAAAAAATGAAATGTGGGAGATGTAAATGTGAAATTAAACAATGCATGAAATGAGCTATTTTAAGTGAGATATAGTGAAATGCATGCTAAAAAAATGAAACTAATTGATATAGGTAGGTTAAGGCACCAAACAAAAGCTTAAAAACAAAGTTCTGAGTTCTGTAAAATGCAGTTTTAGGGGTCAAAAGGGAATAGTTCGCCTAGGGTGGCGAATGAGTCCCAGTATAGACTTTTTTCAGAATTTTCAGAAATTTTTGAGTGATTTTTATAGTTTATGAGTCCTATGATGCAAACCTAATTGAAAAATGAAGAATTTTAGAGAGAAGAAATGAATTTAGATGCCAACAATGCAACCTAGATGCACTTTTTATGAATGCAAAATTTAACACCTAGCATGCAAATGAATCATGCAAACCCTAATGCAAGCTAGATCTATGATGATGAAAGGGATCAAAATCAGACAAGAAAGTATTCTAAAAATTAGGTTCACCAAAATGAACCATAGATTTTTGGTTGCTATGACCTTCTCTAGCTCTTCTAGGGTTTTTCACCTAAAAGGAGAGAGATAAGGCCCAAAAATGCTAAGGGTTCATTCAAATTATTTTATGTATAATTTTATATAAGAAAAATGAGATGATCTATATGCAATTATATGAACTAATTGATTGATTATGAATGTAAAATCTAAGAATTATGCTATGTTGGAAAACACATTGTGTATTGCAAAATCACCTAGAAATGAATGCAAAACTAAATAGAATTGAATCAAACTGAAAGTGTGCACCTTGAACTTTGATGAAGACTGGAAATTACATTTAAAATGTTGCTGATGCTATTTTTTAGGGATGGAGGGACTCATTCTCCATTTTAGGTGAATTAGTCCCAGTTCTATCAAACTATACCAGAACCTATTTCTAACAAAAGGGTATCCAAAAATGTAAAAATCCAAAAATTGACCTTGGGGTGGGACTCATTCACCACCCATGGAAAATTATTCCACTTTTGAATTTTTGAATTTTCAAAAGTGGATTCCACGGCTTCCGATCTGCACTTTGACTTCCTATAGGTGTCTACTTCTGAAACTCTGATTTACAGGTGTAAAAATGAGTTTTTGTTGATATTTTGACTCTTTGAATGAGGAAAACACTTTAGCAACCTTGCAACTTGATCTTCAATGATTTACAAGCTTCCAAGAGTCCTAAATCTACAAACACACAATGCAACAGAGAGAGATGTTAAATGTTAGGGCATGGGGTTTTCCTTGGTCAAACCCCTTTTAGGTAATTGAACCAAAATGATGAAAGAATGGAATGAATCATGTAAAAATAGAGTTGATTACTTTTCCATGATTTTGATCTTGAATTTCTACAATAGTGGAGGAAGATTCAGCCCTTGAATGTCCTTAGAAGCTTTCTTAATGACTTGCAATGACAAAACCCTAAGTTGCTTGACTTGAGATGGAAGATTGGTGGATGAATATGTGAATTAAGTTAATGGATATCAAAATTAGTTAAGAGAGGTTATTTTATAGTCAATTGACCTATTTTCCCCATTAATACCTCATTATAGGCTGACATGAAGCAATATTAAACTCAAATTTCACTTTTTTTCTTGCTCAAAGGTCAAAATTGAGCCAAATGGGGCTCATTCGCCACACATGGTGAATGGGTTCCACCTGGATGGTATTGATTCCTCGTGCATGGAAAATGGGTCCCACAGGGGCCAATTTGATAGCTTAGATGCCAAGAGATAAGGAAATAAGGTCTAAAATGCAACCTTGTCGGGTATTTGATCAATTTAGGCCTCAAGATGCATAATATGGGTTATTAGGGGCCTATTAATGATGATGTAATTGTAAAATAGGGCTTGGGACACAAAAATCAATGTGAAAGTGTGATTAAATACACTTTACAACACTAAAATGAGGTCCACGTAGCCTAGAAAGGCACAAAAACCAATGTGAATGTGTAAGACACATTACAACACTAGTTTAACATTAAGTTTTAGTTAAGAACCTTCTAGATTGATATAACAATGTTATTAAACACATTTTTATAATGTTGAATTAGGGAGAAATAGGTTAATTAAGTCTAGAAAAGTGTGAAAGTCTTTTACAAAACTTTACAACACCATTACAAGATGTCATTAAAAGCATGTTATTAAATTTGCAAGGGTCCAAGACCTAGTGTGGATGCATAAAATGCATCACAACACCTAAATCAAGGCCTCATTAATTCAATTTATCATGAATTAATCCCATGTCAAGAAAAGGGTCCTTTTTTCTATGACAATTATTTTGACCCAAAAATGTTGGTCTTGGTAGAGTTCTAGTACTCTTATATGTATTTGTTTCTTGTTTTTTCATTTGTATGTGTATACATCCAAAATTGGTCTGGAGAATATTAATTAAATATTGATTATTTAACTAATATGAAATCTTTATTTCTTCTATTGTATAAATAAATGGCAAAGCTTATTTATACAATTCATATTTCTTAATTCTTCTTATCTAAATCATTTTCTTAATGCTTTAATTAAATAAACAAGTTTAACTAATTTTTTTTATTTCATTAATTCCCTTTCATTAAATTTGAATTTCTAATTTGAATTTGTCACATTTCTCCATATTTCTTCTAACCTCCTTCCCCATCATCTTCCAACTCACCATGTGTCACATGAAAATAATTATTCCTAATTTCTAAAATGGGTATTTTCCCTCAACAAATTCAACAAACTCAAAGACACATGGCTTCTTCTATCCATTTATTCCTTCCAACACTTGGAAAGATTGTTCTATTAAAGGAGACAATTTCCTTAATTCTCTCTAACCTCCTCACTTCTCACTGTTGATCTCTCTAGACTCGATCTTGATCATCCATTTTTTCCAACTCCCCTGATGCCTTGGTGAAATTTATAAATCTAGAGTCTCATTTATAGCTTTTTAATAAGGAGAATTTGCATACAATTACTCTAAAGAATTAATCTTAGCATTTGAGAGCTTAGCTTGCATTTTAATTCAACATTTATAATAGTTAGCAATTAGATTAGAATCATGGCTCCTTTAGATGTTTCTTAGTTTATTTTAATTTAGCATTTAGAATCATTTCCATATCATCTCCATTAGTTTAATTCAGCATTGCATCCTTTCATCAAAATTTTGTATACAACTCATCATTCATCATGTCATTTAGTTTCTCATTCAGCTGAATCATTAAATCATGTAGGTGTAGAATTAGATTTTGCATTCTAGTATAATGGTTACTCGTTTCTTAAGTTCCATCCCAATAATTGAGTGTATTATTAAGATTTGAGAGCACTAAATACTAGATACTTAAGAATAAGGGAAGATGGAATGTCTTTGAGGAACCATTTTATCAAGTTGTTTTGTTAATTTAGATTTCCTTAATGTAATACATTGCATTTTTTGTGTGTTATTTGATTAGTTATAATTCACATATTTTCTCACACACATAACTTGGCGCCCACCATGGGGCAAAGCCCCTGTTATTTTAATTTTTCTAGAAATTTTGTTCTATAGGTTCGGAAGTGAAATTCTTTGGTGCAACATTGATTATTTTGGCACATACGAAAGATTCTCTGACACATTCACCAACTGTTCTAGTGCAACCACCAGTTTCTCCGACACATCCACACCATTATGTGGCACATAAGGGGGTTTCTATTGTGAATTTACCTATTTCTATGATGCATTTAATGTTTTCTATAGCACATTAATTACTTTTTGTGGTGCATTTACCCTTTCGGTGCATCTGCTTACTGTAATTGAGAATTTTATTTTCTTTGAAAATTCTCCTAGGTCTGAAAACTAACAAATGTTTTTCTATTGTGCAGGCCTTGTGAATGTTGTCAAAGACTTTGTTGAAACTCTTGAATGTTGTCAAAGAAACAAATATTGCAAACTACTAGAGAATTTGATGTAGGGGTTGGATTGTTTTATTTCCTTCTTGCTTTTATTTAGGAATCTAGACTAATTAGCAAGGAAATGAACACCCATTTTACTGTGTGTTTTGGATGGTAGGAATATGCTCTCCCCTTAACTAGGTGACCAAAAAGCCATACCCATTCTTTTTTATCTGCATGTGAGAGTGGAGTATACATGTGTGTGTTCTCTCTTTATTCATTGTGCAATAAAGATTGATCAAACTACAGGTATATTTGCTTCCTTTTTTTTATCTTAGAGGGCCTTCCTTGTGGGAAAAAGTAATCACCCAAGGGAACGACCCAACCGATAACACACTAAAGCCAAGTGCATTTCTAACCGATATATAAATGTGGGTACTTGAACAAAGGCAAGTATCATGAGGATAGTTCCAACGAGAAGAGAAGCAATGGTCTCTTGCTACATGGATTATCCCCCATTAATGGAAAGTCCTTACTAAAACCCTTGTTGTAGTTTGGCCAAATCCTTTATCTATTCTTTGGTGTAGTAATGGTCATTGTCAAGCCATCCACATCTTCATAATTTTTAGTAGAGATGATTAGTCTTCCATGGGAGTTTCATGGGGGATAAAAGCTTGGTTGACCTGAGAAGTGAGTGCACTGTAAGGGGGAGCCTATGTGGCTAAGCTTCTAAATTCATCCGCTAAGAATAAATATTGTTGGAGTAAAATCCATGTGGAATCCAAAAGAATATAGTCTTTCACAGTCCTAGGGAATGAGCATTGTGCTTGATTATGTTTGAAAAAGTTTTTTCAAAATAAACTTCAAAAAAAACCTTACACACTGCAAGTCAAAAACTATGATTCAAAACACATCATTTGAAACAAACCACTCTCTATCCAAAAACTAGAAAAATCAAGTAAATTGGCAGTAAACTATTGTATTCCCCCTGTTCAACACATGCGCCTACTACCCAGGTGCATTGATTAATTTTTCTAGTGCATTTACCCTCTATTACAGTACATTCATTACCTTTTCTAGCACATTCACCTACTACCCCAGCGCATTCACCACTTTTACCAACACATCTGAACATTTGTGTAGCCCATTTACCTAATTTTGTAGCACATTCACCTAAAACTTTGGTGCATCTAAGTTATCCCCTAGCACATTTACCTGATTCTGAAGTGCATCTAAACCTTCTTGTGGTGCAAATAAGCTATGCTAT
Organism: Sequoia sempervirens; assembly: GCA_007258455.2. Taxonomy (NCBI): domain Eukaryota; kingdom Viridiplantae; phylum Streptophyta; class Pinopsida; order Cupressales; family Cupressaceae; genus Sequoia; species Sequoia sempervirens. The sequence continues at coordinate 13,309 of VDFB02132455.1, forward strand.
AGCACATCTTCATTTTAGCACATACACTAACTATAATGGTGCATCTACCAAAATTCATAAACAGAGAGCTAAATTTGATTCCCATCTGTCATTTTGAAACTAGAATTCAAAATCCTTTCTAGTCCAAAATCATTCCTCAGCTATAACAAATTTTAAATATGTTCTTTATCCAATGATTTCGTGAAAGATTAAGATTCAAAAACCAAAGTCCTTAGTTCTTAGTCCAAAATCTCATCAAAAATGTCTCTCAACACTTTACAAATTTAGAGAAAGGTTTCTCTTCAATTTCTACAAAAGAGCCTCAAAGAACAATCCCAACTTGCATTCATTTTACAATTGTCAAAACTGAAGACTTTTCCAAAGATTTGAACATCTCATCTAGGAAGAAAATTTGTCCCCCTTTTCACAATTAGAAACCAAAATTCCAAGATTTTCTCAAATTCTGAATTATTCCTTAGGTCCCAACATTGCTTTAAACTTTTAAAAACTAGCATTCACAATTGAAATCCTTTACCTAAACTTTGATCAAACATCTAAAAGTGTCCAATCATCATCAAACCCAAATTTGATCATCAAATTGAGTTTCCCCAATAGGATTTATCATCCTTCATCCAAAAACAAGAAACTTTACATCAAATTTTATTACCTTAGTCACATCAATAGGATTCATCATTCTATTCAACTTAGGTATTCCTTTGACACACCTAAATATTGATCAAAATTTAGAAAACCTTCATCACTTGTATGCCCATTTTAACAAGGTCCTAAAAGAAAAAACTTAAGGACAAGGAACTTGAACCTCAAAATACCATGGGTGAACCAGAAGAAAATCCCTTTCACAAAATTCCTCAAAATGATGTAGAAGAAAAAACAGAAGAGGAAATAGAACAAGAAAACCAAGATCCCAAATTTCACAAATTCCTAGAGAAAATATTTGAAAAGGATGGAAAAAAATACCTTCTAATGTTAGCAAACCAAGGGGCCAAATTACCAAATTATTTTGATGTCAATAAATTGAAGGAAACCCCAAAAAAAACTAAAATTGAAACACCAAACACATATCAAATGACTGCCCTAACACATCAAATGAAGAACCTTCAACAACAAATACAAGACATACAAGGAGGGGCTAGCAAAAGACACTTGTTACAAGATATTTGTCCCTACCCCTTTGATAGAAGGGTAAACATGATACCATTTCCCCCAAATTGCAACTTACCAAAATACGACAAATACAATGGAAAATTTGACCCCATAGATCATGTGAGAGAATTTTGAACCATGAGTCTTGAGTTTTATCAAGAGGACACATACTTGATGAGACTTTTTCCTCAAAGCTTGGGAGGTCATTGTATGGAATGGCTTTTGAAACTTCCACCAGGCATAAAATCCTTTGAAGAACTTGTCAACAAATTTATCACTCAATATTCCTATAACATTGCACATGAGATAACCATGAAGGATCTTTGTAATACCAAACAAAAACAAGGAGAATATTTTCTCGTATTCTCACAAAGATGGAGAAGGTTATTCGCTTGATACGCTCGTCCCATACTCGAATGAGAAAAGATGAAGATTTTCATTGATAACTTTAATAGTGAAATGAGTTATAGGCTACAATTACAATGTCCCCCTAGCTTTGAGAAGATGCTAGAAAATGGTGTCAAAGTTGAGGAAGCCTTGGTCAAAAGAGGGGTATTGAAAATTCATAATGAAGGATCAAACAATGCTAGTTCTTCTAACCATCACAACAATGAAAAACCAAAATTTTGGACAAGGAACAAGAATGTCAACGATGGTGTTGTTGAAACACATAATTCTAAACCAATATTTAATCTATTAGGAACCACAACCAAGACCGATCAAAACATCAATCAAGGCACTAATCAAAATTTCAACTAGTTCAATAATCAAGGCAGCAATAATTAAAGTAACACCACGTCCAAACCTCCATCCTATCAAATTCAATCAAACAACAAAAGAATTACACCTTTAGGTCAATCATACGAATTTGCATTGAGGGAACTTCTCAAAAATAACCTCATAACACTACCTAATACTCAAGACTTTAAACCAAAAGTAAAATCTTCATGGTGGAATGATGCCGATTACTATGAATTTCATTGATGAAAAGGTCATCAAACAAATAGTTGCATGTAATTGAAACATAATATACAAGATTTGATAGATGACAAAAGCATATGAATAGAGGGACTCCAAACAAACACCGATCATGGAGCATTTAAAAATCCTTTACTGAACTATGAAAAAGGGGAGTCCTCTACAACAAATAGCAAGCGAAAGAATGTAAACTATGTCCATGACACTGTCATAAATCATATCTTAGCAGGAGATGATCAAATGAATACCATTGAAACCAATGGCAATCAAGACATTATTGCAGCCAATAATCCAATCTATGACACTCCAATTGAACAAGAACAAGACATCATTATCCTTGAAAATAAAATCAATAACATTAAACCAGATCTAGCCACAATGGATACTCAAATCAATGTCATTAAAATCAATGGGAAACAAGACAACATACCAGTGAATGCAACCATGAGAGCACTGCCAAATACATCTTAAAAATCAATTTATCTAAAACAACCATTGTCTCATCCAATCAATACAACATAGTGGACCAATTGCAAAAGATCCCTGCACAAATATCAATATTTGAATTGCTCAAGATTTCACCCACCCAAAAGGAGATTTTGGAAAAATCCCTAGTGGACACAACAGTACCAACAAATCTGTAAGTTTGTAAATTTGAAGGCATGGTGGGACATTTGACCACGCCACATTGCTTATCCTTCTCAGAAAACAATGACACATCCATTTCTCATCCCCACAATTTTGCTCTTCATATTGAAGTCCTAATTCATAAACATCGTATCAAACGCATCCTGATAGATGGAGGAGCCGGCTTGAATATATGTACTTTGAAGCTTGTTCATGCCTTGGGATTCTCTGAGAATGTAATTGATTCAAAGAAAAAGGTTACAATAAAAGCATATGATGATGAGGAAAGGTCTTCATAGGGATTGATTTTCTTACCTATTCAAGTAGGATTGATTTAGAGATATGTAATTTTCCAAGTCTTAGATAAGGAATTGACCTACAACATACTATTAGGTCACCTATGGATCCATGATATGCAAGCAGTCTTGTCAACATACCACCAATGTTTGAAATTCTCTTGTGGTGTCCAAGAAATCACCATTTTGGCTAATTCAAATAGTCCTCAATATTGCAACACCCTAAAATATGTCCAAGATGTCTTTGTACCTCATAATAGAGAAGCTTCCACTTCTATCCCTTCCAATGATCAGAGCCAATCAATTTCTTTATCCAAACCATTGGTCATTTCCTCAAATCATGAAGGTTAATCCAGTTCCATGTCTAAACAGTTCAAGAAGAAAGAAGAGGTTGCTCCTAATACATCCTCAAATCATGGAGCCCAATTAAATTCCTTGTCAAAAAGATTTGAGAAAAAATTCCAAGTCAAAGATAAAGGTGTGGGTGAGTATTTCATTGAACGATCCCTATGTCTTTCACAGTTCTCTTCTCCAAAGTCATATGGAAAACCCTCAACATCAACACAACAAACATCACAACTAGTTACCAAATTTGATGGTTGGTTCATAAAAGAAAGGATTAGAGTAGATGAAGCATAAGACAAATATATTCTAAACTGGCTCTATAAGGATGAAGAAGAATCTCAAGTAGCAACTACAACTGTTCAAACAACATAATATGGAAAAGGCTTCAATATCTTGGAAAAGATGGGATACGAGGGAAAGGGTAGGAAAAATAAAATAAGGAATTGTAGAACCAATTCAACCACTCTTAATCAATCCAAAAGACAAAACTGGGCTAGGTGATAAAGAGTAGAAAAAAGAAGAGATAACTCAGAGGGCAGTTGAAAGAATCTTGTAGTTACAAGCTAGTGATGAGCAAGAAATTGATTCTAATGAATATGAGTGGGATTCACTATCAGAAGAGTATTATCAAGACAAAGACATTGATGTGGTACACAATTATGCACCCCTACTTGAAGAGGGACAAGGTTCAAGCTCTAGACTGTTTGAAATAGGATCACAACACATTGATGATTCCAGTGTGGACAATTTGACTCAGAGTGAAACAAAAATTTCAGAGAGTTACCTTATAGACCTTAATTTTTCTATTGGAAAAATTGAAGAAACCACCATCAGGACTCTTACCCTTTCGGACCTTAACCAGTCTGGTGACAGGCTAATGCAAGAAGTTGGTTACACAAAAAGCTCAAAAAGTGGAAGTGTTTTTGCCATTTTTAAGAATTTGTCAAACTTGGACTGAAAATTTGAGGCACTTACACAATGAATCTTAAAAAAAATCAGTAATATGAAATTAAGAATTTTGAGTCTAGTTTCCAAATATGTAAATTATTCAAACACCAAGATTATAGAAGTTAAATTTTGATAGGGATCTATAAAAACCACTTTTTAAAAGTCCCTATTTTTTTTTACCATACCAAGCATGTGTATGGACACCACTTTTTGACCCAAATAAAAGTATTTTTCTAATTCCTTTTGGGAAAAGAGAGCTAACAACATGAAGATTGATGTGAATTTTTTTTGTAATTTTTTGTTGAATTTTTTTTTATTGAATTTTGATTGGCCTTAATTGTTGTTTTAAAAATCAACGTGTACAACAACATAATTGGACCTAAACTAACATTTTTTATTTTTATTTTTCATTATGTAAAGAATTGTCTCAAGTTTGATTCCATATAATTTTATTTACAAAAACTTAACCAAAAACAAGTTATTAAAAAACAAAAAAATCTTAATATTTCAAGTTTAAGGACTAGTTTGCTGAAATTAATTAAAAAATAGAAAAACATAATCCAATATTAATAAAATTTATACACTTTGGAAAGTATACATCGTTCTCTAATGGGTTTTAATTTTATAGATTGATTCATAAAAAAGGTCCATCAGCCATATTGCCAAAGTTGGACATTCTTCTTCAATCTACCTTAGTTTTTTAGTTGCAAGTCCAAGGCTAAGGGTTGGGTTGCCAAGCCTTTCCTGAGCCTAAAATTGAGGCAACCTATGGGTTGGGAATTCAATTTTTTAAAAATTAATATATGTTACAAAATGCACGTGTTCTTTATTTTCTTGATTATATAAAAAAAAAAATACCTTTACAAAATGTGCATGCATTTCTAAAAGGTATTATTATTTAAAATAAATGGCTTGTATAACGTGTACTCATTTTTTAGTGCATACACATTTTTTTAGGCTTAGGTGCCCGAAGCATAATGCATATATGTGTTTTTTTAATAATACGTACACATTTTCTATGAGAATTTTTTTGGTTGAAACTCCCCCTCTTTGTGTAACCAACTTCTTGCTATTACCTTGACTTCTTACCCCTAGTACATCCCGAGCTCATAGACTAGGACCAAACTGAGCCATTTGACATCCCTACATTTCCAAACGATGATGTCATCATTAATTTCCTCAGTGCTAACAATCCTGAAATAGATTCCACCATTGAACATCATAATGGAGCTTCCAAATAGGGGAGTATCAAACTTTCCAGCTACAAAATGAATAATACAAGAAATAAATCTAATGGTGAAAACCATTCAATGATAGTATTAGATCCAGAATAAGTAAAAACAAAGAGTGTATCCAATGGAAAAAACCTCTCCAAGGCATCGAAGCATGGAAGGTTTGATACTCTCCTCGAGCACTTTCAGGAAAGATCAAAGGTATTGATCAAACCATACAGTCTATCAATATCAACAGTGAAGAATATACATCTAGCAGCATCTTTGACAAATCAAGAAAAACCAAGCTTCCTCAAAATTTTCACAAAAAAACAAGTCAACTTTGCTTGGTCATATGCAGACATCCCAGGGATTATCTAGAACTCATCATGCATCATCTCTCCTTACCACCAGGAGTAAAACCAGTCAAGAAAAAACTAAGGAATATGCATCCACATATTGCCTTATTGGTAAAAACAAAGCTAAAGAAGTTATTAGACGCTGGATTCATTAGAACCATTGACTATGCAGAGTGGATCTCCAATATCATACTAGTCTCAAAGCCTAATAACAACATTTGTATTTGCATAGATTTCCAAGATCTCAATAAGGCTTGTCCCAAAGATGATTTTCCTATACCTAGTTCATAGACATCATAGTGGACTTAACGACAAGACATGGTATGTTGTCACTTATGGATGGTTTTTCCAGTTATAATCAAATCAAGATAGCTCCAAAGGATCAAGATAAAACAACCTTTACATGTTCATGGGGAACATTCTATTGGAACATCATGCCATTCAAATTGAAGAATGCAGGAGCCACTTATCAGCGAGCCATGACAACAATTTTCCATGACATGATGCATACTTTCATGGAAGACTATGTGGAAAATCTATTAGCTAAATCATATACCATAGGACACCTAGAGATTTTAGACAAAATCTTCACTAGACTGGAGAAATTCAATGTACGACTAAATCCAAAGAAATGTGTGTTTGGGGTGACTTTAGCTAAACTCTTGGGTTACATAGTTTCAGAAAAAAGGCATTGAGGTAGATCCAAAAAAAGTTAAAGCTATCATGGAAATTCCACCACCCAAAAACATCAGTCAGCTACGATCTCATCAAGGAAGGTTCCAATCAATCCAAAGATTTATTTCACAACTGGCAGACAAGACCCATCATTTTACTCACTTGCTACACAAAAATGTTTCTTTACAATGAGATGAGAGATGTGAATAATCCTTCAACCAATTGAAGCAATATCTAATGAGTCCACCTATCTTAGTACTACCAATAGAAGGAAAACCACTCTTGTTATACATTGCAACAACTGATGTATCATTGGGAGCCCTGTTAGCACAAGAGGATTCAAAAGGAAAAGAAAGAGCAATTTACTACATTAGTAGGATGTTGAATGGCTATGAGATCAATTATACATCCATTGAAAAGGATTGCTTGGAAATAGTGTTCGCCACCCAACAACTACGACACTATATGCTAACTCACACCATCAAGTTAATAGCCAAAATAGATCCACTAAAATATCTCCTCAGCAAAGCTAACCTAACTGGAAGACTGGCCAAGTGGGTTATGATACTCAGTGAATTTAACATCCAATATGTGGATAGGAAAGAAATAAAAGGACAAGCAATCACTGACCAGTTAGCTACAATACCTCTACTAGATGATCATCCTTTGCACATTGAATTTCTCGATGTTGATGTCCTTACCTTGGCTGCAAAATAGTGGACATTGTACTTTGATGGATCACACACCCAACATGAATCAGGGGCTGGAATCCTATTTGTCACTCCACAAGGACATAACATACCAATATCATACAAATTGATGTTCGCTTGTACCAATAACATGGTAGAGTATGAAGCATTAATCATTGGCATCAAAACAGCTGTAGAATGGAAAATTCCAAAATTGCAAGTATATGGAGATTCTCAATTGGTCATTGATGAAGTCAATGATGATTATCAAACAAAGGATGAAAAAATGATGCCCTACAAAATAATGATTGATGATTTCAAGAAATATTTTATGCATATCAAATTTGAACAAATTTCAAGAGTGGACAATAAAGCTTTTGATGCCATGGTCACTATTGCTTCCTTGTTACAAATTCTAGAGAAGAGAAGTTACGAATTCTTGGTGGAACAACTGTTTTCCCCTACTTAGGATGATACTGAGTCCCAAGTCATATGTCACCTAACCAATACCAATGCCTCAATCTATGGTGAAATTTATACCCACCTAAAAGATAACATCCTTCCAGCCGACCTATCTAGAAATTAAAAAAAAAAAATCATTCGCTGAGCCACTTGACATACTCTTATTGCGGATGTACTATATCAACGAGGTTTTGATGGAACTCTCCTTTGATTTCTGGAATGTGATGAGTTTGAAACAACTTTACAGGAAGTTCATGAGGGTGTTTGTGGAACTCATTCAAGTAGTTTAACCTTAGCCAAAAAACTCCTTCGCTTAGGATATTACTAGCCAAGCATGGAGAAGGAGTCTTTCTAGTTCATCAAGAAATGTAAAAAAATTCAAATTCATGGCAACCTCATCCACACACCAGCACAAGAACTTCAACCTTTTGCATCAACATGGCCCTTTTGTTAGTGGGGACTAGATATTGTTGGTAAAATCAATCCATCTTCGTCCAACAGACACAAGTTTATCATCACAGCTATAAAATACTTCAAGAAGTGGATTGAAGCCATTCCTCTAATCACCAACACAAGAAATAAAATTTCATCATTCATCGTCAACTACATCATCTGTCGGTACGACATCCCCCAATCCATTGTCACTGACAATGGAATACCATTAAAAAATCAAGACATGCAAGAATTATGTCAGAAGTTCAATATTCAACATCGCTTCTCTACACCATACTATCCTCAAGGAAATGGTCAAGCAGAGGCTTCCAACAAAACCATTTTGAAGATCTTGAAGAAAACGGTCAATGGCACTTGACACGATTGGCATATCCAATTGAACCCTGCTCTGTGGGCATACCGCACTAGTATTCGCACACCAATAGGAGCCACCCCATATGCTCTGGTATATGGATCTAAGGCCATTGTACCCATTGAAGTTGAATTGCAATCACTTTGGATTTCATTGAGGGGTATCATCTTTAATGAGGACTATCAGGTATCTAGATTGTAGGAACTAGAATTATTAGATGAATGACACCAACATGAAGTGAACCACTTGAAATCCTACCAACAATGAATGTCCAGAAGTTACAATCATAAAGTCAAACCCAGAACATTTCAAGTTGGTGACTTGGTATTGAAGGAGAACCCACACAACCAACATGATAGGGAGAAGAAAGGAAAGTTTGAGTTGAATTGGTTGGGACCTTTTGTCATTGTGTTAGTCTATGGATCAGGAGCATACCAACTATCCACTCCAAAAGGAGATCTATTTGAGGAGCCCATGAACAGTTTCCATCTCAAGAGATTATACACATGATTCATCTACTACATAATAAAAAGTCTTGAAAAAATCCAAAAATAGAAGGAAAAGTCCTGAAAAAATCCAAAAAACATTAGAAAAAGTCCTGAAAAATCCAAAAACATTAAAAAAAGTCTTGAAAAAAAAATCCAAAAACAACAGAAAAAGTCCTAAAAATGGTTTCCTAGGAAACTTCAGTAAATAGGAATCTTGGTGACAAAAAAAAAAAAAAATACAAAAAAAAATTCAAAAAGCAAAAAATACAAAAAAATTCAAAAAGGAAAAAATACAAAAATCATAAAATCTGAAAAAAGTGCAATAAAAGCAAGTAGTGAAAACCTCGAACATGTGCTATTTGTGACAAATAGCTTTTTCCTCTATTGGAATGTGTGGCAGCCACATTGGTTCTTTGGTAGCACTATGCACATCCTTCATTTGAGCCTCATGTACATATTTTGTTGGGTTGGTTGTGTCCCACTTTGGCTTGTCGATCATTGTACATAATCCATAATAAACTTGGTTTGTTTCCATTGGGGGAAAAATCCTGAACTCACTAGGGGAAAATTAATCTTTGAGCTTAAAGTGAAAGAAAAATAACAATATGACAACATGGTCAAAACACAACAATCAAGCAGGTTACAACTTTGAACATCAATCAGACTCACCAAAAACAATCATCTGAACCAACAACAACAAAATAAATCAAAAGAAAATTTCATTTGGTGAAGATACTTTGAATCACAGTTTTAGCACTTTAACACAAATGTTCAAACTATTTGCATTGTGATTGTTGTTATCATTTCTCAATAGCAACTCAAGGATGTCAAGAACTAGAGAAGCTATGATCGAGAATGATATTTTCTTTGTCATTTGTTTGTGAGTTGACCATTATTACTATGTAAATCGTCATGGGACGTGCTCTACAAAGTATCACTGATGACATTCTAGATTCGCATAGGAAAATGGTTAACTCTTGTTTGTTTACACAATGAATGCCTGTGTCATCTCGGTCCAATTATACCTAGATGTTTGTGTTAACTTGTGCTATCAAACGTCATGGAATTAGTACTTAGGTCATCATGGTCTAATTATACCATCGATGTTTGTACTCACTTTCAATATTTGAATCGCTCAATGATGACACCAAACACAATAAATTAATTACTAGGATGACACATTGCATTTTTAGGTTTGCATGTTTAAGTTGCATTCATATTAGGTGTTGTAGTGGTATTTATAGTTTTCTTCAAGGTTGGTACAATATTGCAAGTGATGTTATTTCTAGCATTAGTAGATTGAGTACATTTGGCATTACCAAAAGATCATTTACATTTTAGTTGCATATAAATTAGGACATCATTCAAAGCATTATCATATCATTTAATCATTCATTTTAAATTAGATCATTTATTTGCATCACAAAATCCAAAAAAAAAATGCATTATCATATCATTTCATCATTCATTTTAAATGAGATCACATATTTGCAATACGAAAATCCAAAAAACAAAGCATTGATCATATCATTTTCATCCATGTGCATCATAAAAGCATCCACAATAAAAAATTTCCATTCATCCATCTCATACATCCATTGCATCCATTACATCATCCATATTTGCATCAAAAAAGCACAAAAACATAGCATTCATCATATTCCATTCATCACATAAGGCATATGCATATCATAAAAGCATCATAGGATCATAACACGTGTTGCATCCATGAAATATCATATCATTATCATAATAAAACATCACATAGCATACATAATAGGAAATTAAAATGCATCCATCAGGATCAACATATAAGCACATAGGTCAATCATCATCATCGATGCATATATATCTCCAAAAATAATGTCAAATGTACAAGGATATCATAATATGAAGAAATACATCATAAAAAATAGTAGTAACTCATCAAGTGGTAATGTATACATGTCTAAATAAAAATGAAACATCAAATGTCAGAGCTATGTAGTGCTCTCCCCAGGTGGTGTTGGTATCACTAGACCAATACCTCCCCCTGCACTTGACGGACCCACACTAGGATCTCTCTGACCTCTAGGCAATGGCTATGTAACACAAATGTTAACTATATGAGACTGTGACCTTCCTGACTGAGACCAAGCAAAGCTCTCCTGCCGCTTTGGAGGGACCAACTCATGATATTGACCTCTGTAAAACTTAGCCTCCTATGAAGTGTGGAATATCTCCCTGAAATACTTTGTATCTCTAGAAGTTGTCGAAGCCTATTATAATCTCTTGGAAATAGCCTATGCTTGCTCTGCTCATCATCTCAATGCTATCAATGTAGCATCCTGACCCTGTTCCTATTCCTGGCCCTGCACTTGTGCAAGCTACTGCCTAGTAGCATCCCTCTTAGCTATCAAACTTTGTATTTGTCCCTGGGCCTAGGAGAGTTGTGCCTATACTTGTGCCAATAGTTGTGTCTGTGTTTGCATCTACCCATGAACCTGTGTTAGTTATCCCTAAACTACCTAGACCTAAGCATGCAGTGTTGTGATCTGTGACTCCTGTTGATGAGAAGGCAATCATATCTACACATGTTGTACTTCTTCCATAGAGGATCACCTCTTTTGAGGCAATCTGACATCACCTAATGTTGGATGGGCCACCCCTCCTCTGCCACCATCTTCACCATCATCTCCTCCATCATCATCACTGCCATCATCACCACCTCCTACATCATTACCACCATCTCCCCCTCCTCATCTCCACCACCTCTGCCTCTCCTCCATCAGGGTGGTCTATCATCATCATCTTCTAAGGCTGGCACTGGCTCATCAGGCCTCGAGATCCTTAGAAATGGATGCCCACTAAAATATTGTGAGTAGTCCTCTATCATATAGCCCTCTACAAGCTCTAGATGGTAGTCCCAAATCATAGGCTATAGTCTATGGTACTCCTTGCATGCAACATCATAAGATAATGTGGGCCCCCACTCAGGCACATCCTTCTATCTTCGTGCATGCATAGCCAATCCCTGAGGTATCCCCTAAAGCCTGCCATACTATCTAAGCACTCTCATCAGCAAGAATCTCTCAATGATATAGCATGTCCACCCTATAAGATATCTCACTGTCATGTAATAGGGCATCTCCAAGTGATCATTGGCCCACTGCTTGCAGTCCACATATAGTCACCATGTAACTAAATCAAGGTCATCTAGCACGTGTCTCCAATACTCCAATTTTCCTTGCTTATGCTGGATAATTGGCCCTCCGTAACCATAGACATAAGGCCTCCCAAATGGCCAAAATCTATCTGTCTCTAGATGTGTGATTGCTATGTGCTCCCAATCCCACGTCTGTAGCAGGGTCACTCCCGCAGATAAGCTAGCTCCTTTGAGATAAACCACCTAGTGAAAATCGTGGTATAACTGAGTAAGCATGCATGAACCCCAAGAAAAATGGGTCCTAAACTAAATCATCTACTCCAGTTTCTAACCCCAACTGACAAACAAACCCTTTTCCCTCTTGTCAGGACATAGAAAGCCACCAAAAAATCCCACAAGCATGGAAGGCAAAGGGGCATACATCTCAAACATCTCCTACTAGGGCATCTCATACTCGCTAATCTAGTCATCATGGAAAATTCAGCGTAAGGCATGTGTACCTCCCTACTCAATGTGGTCATATGTGACTATGTCACCCATCATGGGAATCCATGAATCCAATAAACATCCTCTGGTGTAATGGTCATCTCTCTGGTAGCTAGATGAAAGGTGTTTTTTCTGCTATTCCACCTCTCTGCTAGTGTAGTCAACAATCCCCAATTAATCCTAATTTGGGGCATGTCAAATAATGAGGACAATCTGCATCTCTCAATAGTATCCCTATCGGCCTGTGACAGCTATGGAATCAGCTCCCAAGTCTATGGGAACCTCTCTCAGGACTAAAGATTATCTAAATTTGTCTCCTATCATTTTAAAACATCGTAATTAGCACATCAATCTATCAGTGAAATCAACAAAACAATCAAACATCAATTAATCAATCATCCTATCAATTCTAGTGAGATTTTCATCAAATCTAGTGAACATCAATTTTTAATCCTCACCTATTATGAGGTCAAAACATCATCATTATTAAATCTCACCTATCATGAGATCAATAAATCATCTAATCTATCATCAACAACAAATCATTGGTTGACACAATTAAACACCATCAAATTCAAGGAGCAAAACAAACAAATCTTCAATTTTGTCCTAGATGAGCCATAACAGTGCTTCAATGCACCAAAAGGAAGATGCACTGCCAAATTGGTTGGATGCACCATAACAGACAACCAATGCGCCATTTATCTAAATGCACCAGAGAATTCCTTGGATGCATAGGGAATCTCTCTAATGCACCATCAAATCATATGCACCATTACTATGGGTGAATGCACCAAAACAAAAGTGTGATGCACCATTTCTAGCAAATGTAGTATCTAAAACCTAGATGTGCCATTTCATGACGTCGATGACCTGAAATGTGGATGCACCATTACAGTCTATGGATGTGTTGTTAAACCTAGTGGATGCGCTAAAACTATAGGTCTAGATGTGCCGCTAAATTTAGCCTATGCGCTGCAGAAATTTTCGTATGCAACAAAACATTTAAAATGCAGATCCAAACTTAAAAACATGGGAAAAATGATTTCAAATTCACAAGGAAATTTTTTGAAATTCATACCAAAGGTTCGCATCCTGCTAGCCGGTTGTGTTGTTGAACTCGCTCAAATCGATGAGTCTCATAGGAGATCACCATCTTCGCTCAAATGCTCAAAATGCTCTCTCACTCCAAAATTTTTAAAATCAAAAATGCACAAATGAGCTTTCTTTTCACTTTTTACCTCTTAATAAGGGTAATTAAAAGAGTAATTTTGGTGGGATATTTTAATTTTTTTAAAGGGTCAATTAATTGGGGCAGCTCAATTCTTCAATTTCGGGAGATAAATCGTTGGAATATTATCAAATTAGAATTTTATCATCAACATCATCACAAATCATTGGAAATTTTTGAAAATCATCAAAAAAAAATTATCATCAAAAATTCCCCGATTTATCTCCCAAGGGGGCATACATTCGTTATTATTTGAAAATCATCATTTGGGGCATCGTCAAAATTTTAATAGCAATGGTAAATTTTTCTTTGAAGTAATGCATAAACACATCACTTCAAAGAGGGGAAAAATGTATACATCCAAAATTGGTCTAGAGAATATTAATATAAAATATTTATTTCTTCTATTGTATAAATAAATTGCAAAGTTTATTTATATAATTCATATTTTCTTAATTCCTCCTATCTAAATCATTTTCTTCATGCTTTAATTAAATAAAAAAAATTAACTAATTTTTTTAATTTGATTAATTCCCTTTCATTAAATTAGAATTTTGTCACATTTCTCCATATTTCTTCTAACCTCCTTCCACATCATCTTCCAACTCACTATGTGTCACATAAAAATAATTATTCCTAATTTCTAAAATGGGTATTTACCATCAAAAAATTCAACAAACTCAAAGACACATGACTTCTCTATCCATTTATTCCTTTCAACACTTGGCAAGATTGTTCTATTAAAGGGGAAATTTTCCTTAATTCTCTCTAACCTCCTCATTTCTCACCGTTCATCTCTCCATACTTGATCCTAATCATCCATTGCTGCCAACTCACCTAATGCCTTGGTGAAATCTATAAATAGAGGCCCATTTACAACTTTTTAATACTTGGAGCATGTGCATACAATTACTCTGCAAAATTCATCTTAGCATTTGAGAGCTTAGTTTACATTTTAATTCAACATTTAGAATAGTTTAACAATTAGATTAGAATCATGGCTCCTTTATATGTTTCTTAGTTTGTTTAATTCAACATTTAGAATCATTTCCATATCATCTCCATGAGTTTATTTTCACCTTTGCATCATTTCCATAACATTTTGTATACAACTCATTATTCATCATGTCATTTAATCATATTATTTAGCTAAATCATTAAATCATATAGGTGTAGATTTAGATTATGCATTCTAGTTTAAATGGCTACTCATTTCTTAAGTGCCATCCCAATAATTGAGTTCCTTAATAAGACTTGAGAGCACTAAATACTGGATCCTTAAGAATAGGGGAAGATGGAATGCCTTTGAGGAATCATTTTATCGAATTGTTTTGTTAATTTAGATTTCCTTAATGTAATACATTGCATTTGTTGTGTGTTATTTGATTAGTATAATTCACATATTTTATCACACATAGTATGTATTTATAAGTTCCATCTGTGCAATTTTGCTCCATGTATACCCCAACATGATACAATTTTGCATTATGTTATTGCCTCATCAGTGGTCTAATTTTCATGTCTTGGACAATTTCAAAACTTTCTTTTCTGTAATCACTTCATATCTACACATAATCCTGATTTAAAGGTATGTTGTCCACTTATGTTTACATGCGGGTTGATTAATTTTATTCAAGAGCAATTATCTACCAGATACAAAAAATAGTCTATCTAGTTAAGATGTGTAATACAAGTGAAGCAACTTAAATTTGGGAAGCCCCTACCTAAAGTGTGCATTTGTATTTTACATTGAATAAATGCAGTGGAATGGGTAGTAAGAATTTAGAAATGTTTGAGGGAAATTTCAAATCATGTAGGTTATATTTTTGGTTCTTTTGTTTCTATTTTTTTATTTTTTTCCATAGATGTAAATAGCACATGGGGTTAGAATTTTATTTGCTTTAACTACCTTTGTTGATTTTTTCCTTGTTTGCAACAATTTAATCCTTTTTTATGATATTAACTTCCAACTTTACCCCCTGTTTTGTTCATGGAAGATTGTTTTATTCAATTGGTTGATGGAATTGGTTTAAAGTGATGTCAGCTATATTGTATTTCTGTTTTTTGTTCCTTCTCCTTTATGGGCCTCTCAAGATTTTTCTCTTCCTAGAATCCTATTGTATATTGATGTACTCTCGAGTCCCATTGACCTCCTTTTGGTTCATGGGCATTAGTCTAATTTCTTTCTTTATTTTTCGTGCAATTTTTTTAAAAGTGTTTGCGTACATACACAATTTTGGTCATTCATGGGCATTAGTCTAATTTATTTCTTTTTCATGCATATGTATTAAAAGTCTTTACATACATACAATTAAAATCCTTAGTTAATGTTGTTAAGAACTTAATATAGCTTGACCTAGAAAATTGTTTGGAATTTGTAGCATCATCTAATGTCCTATCATTTGTATTCATTTTGTGCATCTACCCCAAAAGATAATAAATTTTGTATATTCTAATGTCAAACTGTTTTGAAGTCAATGAAACTTGCAAATAAGCTGACTTTTGTTCTTTGATAGGGTATGAGTTAGCTTGAATTAGAAAATGAAGTGGAAGATGATTTAAAATGTGCCACTAGAGAATTTATCAAAGACAGTGACAGTACAAATAAATTGAATAAGGTTTTACAACTTATAGGCTTCAATGATCCTATATATACAAAAGCATATATATTACAGTTCATCAGTATGATATTGTCCTAGATGTTATAGTAATCAACCGCACAAAGGAAACACTTTAGAACCTTTGTTTAGAATTGGCTACTATGGGTGATCTCAAACTAATTGGATGACCACAAAATTATACTCTAGCTCTAGAGTCAAGCAAGTAGATAAAAATAAACATAAAAGCATCTTCAACCAAAACTGGTGCTATATTTGGTAACATTGTTTATGAGACTACAAGTGTACTGGACCACAATGTTGTTGTTCTGAATGACATACACATTGACATTATGGAATACATCTCCCCAACCACTTGCCCTGATGTCGCTTTTAGGAATATGTGGGCTGAGTTTGAGTGGGAAAACAAGGTAAATTAGATTATTCTCTTGGGTGGGAAAATAAATTTAAAGTTGCCTGTAATTTTCTTTCAAATTTATATTGTACCAAAGTTAAACAATAGATTAATCTAACCAATGACATATATACCCCCAATGAGTATTGAGCTTGTAATTTTTCTATTAGTTGGTTGTGAACATAGTTATTCTTGATGAGAAGGAGTTCCTAAACCATATTGTGTGATCAACAAATATGAAGTGCCTCACACCCTTGTAAGTATTTCAATTTTCTTAACTTCTTTCATATTTTTAGAGTAATCTGGCGTGGTCTGCATTACATTAAATATTTCTAAATGGTTCATTTACCACTGGAGAAACATAATGTTATAGACAAGATTGTAATTAACCATTTTTTGTATATAGATCTGCACTAGATGGAGACTATGAATTTTTGGCTGCAAATTTGTATGCAAAGAGTGTATTCAGTGAGGATGCTCTTGTGAATGGTAGTGTTGAGAAACAATCTGATGGCAAGCTGAGTGGTTATATCAGGATAAGAAGTAAAACCCAAAGCATTGCATTGAGTTTGGGTGATAAGATCACACTCAAACAAAAGGGCTAGGTATGTGTTGATTGGCGGCTGCTCGACTTTTACTTCTATGTTTTCTGTAAGAAGTTTTTCTATGTTGGTATATTTATCTGCACAATTTTTTTGGTAATTAACAATTAGAATTATGACTGCTTAAATTGGATGAGTGGTCATTGAATCCCATTGGTTAATCTTTTAGAACTAGAAGAAAATTCTTTATGGTTAGGATGAGAATTATGTTTTTGCAACTTTTTTTATCTATTCACTAAGGCTTGTGAAACATGCACACTGCTTTAGACAATAGTTATGTAAAGAGTTGAGGATGATGAGTATGACATTAATTTTTCTCATGACTCCACTATAGGAATAATAGAGTTGTTTATGTCTGTCTTGGTTTCTATATCATATCTCATGCATAATATTGTGAGGTAGATTATTAACAAACCAAATGCAGTTGCTAACTTTTCACTATGGTGGTAGATAAATGATTCTTTATACCCTACTGCCTTCATTTGCCAAGCCAATTTCTCCTAGTTTGCATATCTCTTCCATGTTTTTGGATGTGATATGTCTCCTACACAAACAACATGTACCAGTTTATGGCCTTCAATCCAACTACATCCAAGTATCTTTTTAATTCCTCTATCTTTCATCAATCTCTTTACTATTTGAACTTCGTACAAATGTTTTAGAGAAGAACAAAGTTGCAAAATTTTTAGGATCCAACTTAAAAAGTAGTTTTGCTGGAAATACTCAACCTATATTCATATATGATCCACATGTACCACAAATTTAACTAGCATCTTAGTAATAATGTTTAGGTTGTCCTCAATATAGCCAGCACAGGCACGAAGGTCAACCATGCACACCTAATGATCAACTATATATGTAAATTGTAATGCAATAAGTGTTATAGGATTATTGATGGAACTAATACTTCACTCCCATCGATAATCAATTTTATCCCTGATATGCTTCATAGGGCCATCGATGGGACCCCAACCCTTTTCTTGCCGATGTAAATATTTCATTGAGACTTCCATGATTCTCGGTGTTTTGTCTCAATGCATTTTCTATCAAATCCACTTTTATTTTAGGTTCATGAAGTATCATTATTATTGACAGTGTCTACATCCTAGCAATGGAAAGGCCTTTCTTAATCCCCGCATCATTGAGTTTTGATAGGAAAGCTTTCTGAAAGGAGTCACATCCACATCATGTAGAGCCTGAATAATTATTGATGTCATTATGTACACCACAATGTTGTGGTGATATTCCCCACAAAAATACCTCGCTGGCAAAATTTGACAAGCAAAACATAAGCAACTGTCAAAATTATTAACTCTTCATACGTAGGTGAATAAGATGAAAGATATTTTGGGCCCCAATTCTTATCCATCTACTCGTCAAACACAAAATGAAATCCAATATCATTTTGTTCACCACATGGTTGTAAGGGGCATTGAAATAGATATTTTGCTAGCACTAAGAGAAAAATATTTGTATTTTATTTTGTCCTCCACTTTCCAAATGACATTGATCAAAGATGGGAAAAGTTGCATGTAATACCAAAGGTATTAAATATATATATATTAAATTTTAGTATTTCCTAAGATTTTGTATTGGTTCAGAATTTCATATATTGATCAAAAGATTTATAAATATTCAACATAATAAAGAAGTGAACCAATTTCGTACATTTTCTATCTATTTTTTTCCCTTCATTCTGGAATTAATGGATGAACAAGAGTTCACTTTATCAAATATTGTTTCAGACGTATGATTATAATCTTTTCCAATAGCAACCTTATTATTTAGTTTCACTGTAACCGTATACTAATAAATTCACATATGAGAGGAGGAAAAGTTTCAGTTCAATTATTTAAACATTGTATATGACCTCTGTTTCTTTAGTAATGATTATGTTTCATTTTTATGGGGTATTTCCCTTGAATGATCTATCTAGTTTTTTTTGTAAGTTTCGGTTAATGAATGTGCTATTTAACTTCTTGTTAATATTTTATGTCAGCATGTATTGATGTGCCTCTGTGCCATGATTTTACTTTTATGTATCATATTTCACTTTCTTTTTATGATATTAGCACAAACATTTTTAGAATTTAAAGTTAACTTGTGAAATGACTCAATCAAAATTTGTCTTACAGAGTCCACAAGAAATAGTAACACCATTTCAGATATTGGGTGGAGAAGCTTAAATAGTGTAGGTCTAAACCTTGAAGCATTTTGTTATCTATGTATTTCTCTTGTAATTCACATGAGTTTCTTGTTTTATGCTATCCATATTAAAAGGGGTACCTTTGTTATGCAGATAATGTTGAAACCACTAGAGAAAGTTCTAGCCAAGGCTAGTATTGTTTCACAACCAATGCCATTATTTTATTATAAGTTTGGACTTCTTTTACTTTCCTTTCACTGTAGACATTTTCATTAAGTGGAGATCCTTGTCACTGCCAGTGTCTTGAAAAACCTTCCATCTTCTTTTCCTATTTCCTTTGATTCAAGGGTTGATGGGGTTTGGCTCAACCCTAGGATGTCTTGCTTTGAGCTTTATTAGATACCAATGCTAGAAAACTATTACTCTAGTTTTTTTGTTTTCATGTAGTTTCAAGCTCTAATACTTTTTTCTTTTGTCTCTTGTCTCCTATGTTGCAAAATTACTTATTTATATTGTGTTGAGGTTTAAGAATTGAATATAGTTTTCTTGTTTTTTTGATGCTTCAGTAGAGAATATAGGTTATCCTTCTATTTAAGGATTCAAACAAGATACAATGTAGGTACAATGTGCTATATGTCTGGATCCATTCAGATGGAAAATACCTTACCTCCTGAGAATGGTGGTGGCATGTGGCAATGGGTTTTTGGAAAGAGTGTTGCAAAATGAGGGAATTTACAACCCAAATACATGAGCTCTATGGTAAATCTTATAGGCAATGGGTAGATACATAAAATAGTATTTGGAAAAATAATAAAACATAGTGAAAGGAGGTGCAATTTATTATTTATGTAAACGAAATGAATGAAAGAAGCTGAAATTTGTACAAAGTGCTGAAGTTACATTGAAATTTTGAAAATCAATCGATCCAACTATCCACAACAAGCTTTTATGGTATAATATTTATATTAGTCATGTTCAAGATGCAAAGGAAAATGTACAAATTTTCACACAAAATATAACGGCTTTTCTAATTCATTATCTGAGACAAATTTTGTTGCATACTCTTCATTATTAAAATTGCTATACTAGCCCATCTCTTGCAATAGGACCTCACTAAACCTCGCATGTGCATCTTGATCTCATCAATTTGCATTTGTTTCTTAGGCTTTACATCTGAGCATGTTGTTGTATTTTTCTTATGCTCAATCATCTTTTGATTTATGAGATGTGACACTTTGTAGTATGTACATCCACAAGCTTCTCCACTCACTTGGAGATAAGCCTATTCCTCTTAACAAAGTGGATTAAGTTTTATTTAGATTAATTCCTCTTGGTAGTGAAGGAACTACAAACCCATTATAAAAGTTGAATGGAAAGTGTGCACATCAATCATGGAGGGACATACAACCACCACCAACTCATTTCATTCTCCCATGATAAAGTTTCTCTATCGATCATTGTTGAACTTATGTAACCTCTTAGTTTGGAAAACCTGGTCTAGTTGTGTCAACTTACTATGGCATCCTCTTTATTCTACATCTTCCAAATGGCCTTCATGAAACCTCTTTGTTTGTAAAATCTTGTCTAGTTGTATAAAATTAATGTGGCATCCTCTATTTTGTACATCTTCCAAATGGTCTCATGAAACCCATCATCATCTCCTTCTCATATATGGGGAGAAATCTACCAAGCCTCTCCATGTACCAGTTTGGGTTTAGTGCATGGGCAACCATGTGCAAAGGAGTGTTCAACGTCTCTCACCACCATTGAATTATTAAAATAAATGTGATCATTATAGACTTATAAGGTCAGGGTTCTTTTTTTTGAACAACCTTCTTTTGGTTAAGCATGCTATCAATGAATGAATATATTTCCACAAGGATAGGACTATCCAAGTCTACATATTTGATTGCCATGAAGATTGCATATGTGACAAAGTAAAAAGTCACTTTCTCACTTCCTTCACCCTAAAACCTTATTGTCTTGGACTCACCCCATTGATTTCACTCTTGTGTCATCCTCTCCAATGGAATGAAGTAGGATCTCTCTCCTCTCAATTAGTTCATTGTTGAGGGGTGCATGGTATGATAATAACCACCCTCTGGTGCCTTATATCTTATCATACCATGATGCCTTTTGTATAGATCTCCAAGAGAAATTTTGAACTGGCATCACAAATAGATGCGAACAATAAGATTAATTAATTGACCATATACGTCTCTTATGAGATGAATCAAAAACAATATGGTTGAATCCTGATAAAACATCACATAATTTAACATGCTAAAAAACACCACCTACTTGACCCTATATTTGTCTTATGCCAAAAATCAATAATGAATGATTTGGTAAATTGTGAGATTTGTGCATTGAAATCATTGAGAAGCAATGATAAATTAGAAACACCTCAAATTATAGGATAATTGACATCTAGTAGAGTGAAATTGAAAAAATTCAAAACAATGAAATTGGAGATGAGAAATAGAGGACACAAAGGCTAGAGAATATTACTGTGAATTTCAATCTTGTATTTGTAGCTTCTGTATGAGAAGATACCCGATTGATGCTAACAACTTACCTTGACAACTTCTCAAAATCTATGAAGCTATCACTTGATGCAAGGCCTCTTGTAGTAGGATGTGAAGCATAATATTATGTAATTATGCTCAATATCCTAGGAAAAACTAGATATTATTATGGGAAGAAAAGGATTTGTTTTTTTCAAGCTAAATTAAAAATAATAGAATATTTTGTATTATATGGTACTTTGGATTTTTTTTATCTTATTACCAATAGACCCAAAACATATGGAGCACTATTTGTCAATACAAGCATGATGGAATTCGTACCTTCTGGTCTTCTTATCAATGGAGATATTCTTCTTCAATGTTTTATTTCAGAGGTTGGTGTTTGTTTGAGTTCATAGTTTTATTGTCTTTGCCAACTAGTACATGGATGTCACATAACTAGGCCACTTAGAAAAAGTTATTTTCCTATGAACTACTTTCACAATTTGGTCCCTTTTTTTCTCACTGAGTGTGTACTTATATCAAGGAAGCAATTATGTAATGCCTATATTACTAGTGGTTATTATGTGTGACAACAAGAATGACTTATACTGGATCAACTTTTCGCTGGATTAGAAATATTTTGGTTTTAGCATAGTTCCATGGAGTTTCTTAATAGGGGAATGAGTTTCATGGATAGGGAGCCTGAGGGCCTAAGTTTGGGGACAGCGGGGGGATGGTTTCAGTGGGGCGAGAACAATAAAATACATATAGTACTTGAAAAATAGTTATATGGCTTTTCATATTGTAATGCATTATTTTTGTAAAGCTTATAGGAAAATATGGCTTTTCACACAACAGTTAAAGCACATTTGTATACAATGATTATGGCAAATGTTGCTAGTGTGCCACATAGGATAAAACCCAGTTGTAGAAATGAGGGCACGACAACAACTTTTGATAGCACATACACATTGTATTTAGAGGCACATCAATATCACAAAGCACATGGAACTAAATTAGAAAAAATAGGCTGAGGAGCTCAAGAGAAAGAAACTAAGTGAAGAAAATAAAATCATGATAAGATGAGGTTAGAATTGAGACAAGAACTATCTCATGGTCTAATCAAGAGGCACATTAGTACACACATTCTATCTAGAGCCATTAGCATCCTAAGGCCATTATGGCTTATAAATGTAGTCACATCCATGTGAAGACCAAATACCATATACACCAATATATTAAATCCAAAGTAATCAAATTCAAACTTCATACTGTCAAATCCATAGAAGCATAAATCAATAAAAAATCTTGATTAGTCATTATTTTAAAAAAATTGGTAGGCTGGACGATTTTTTCAAAACATCGTTGACATTTTGGTCAACATTTTTTCCCCATTTCAAACTGCAAAATCACCAAAAAACATGTTTAAAACCTGCAAAAAAATGCATATAAAATCGGGCTAATTTTTCATGCAAAAAAAACCATGAGACCATAGCTTGTTTCTTACTATTATGCTTTGATACATTTTTTCCAAGCATCCATAGCTTGTTTAAAATCACCTATTTTAGGCTTTTAGCGATAGCACTTGTTTGAGTTTCACAATAAAATTATGAGCTACTAATGATGATATCTATTTTTCAGGATTAAATAAATCAAAAGGGGAACGAAGGAAGGTGTATGAGCTCTGCTAAGGTTTAGATTTAGGGGATAGATTTAGGGATTAGAATAGCTGATTAGAGGCTATAAAAGACAAAATTGGCTAAGTTAAAGAAATCAGTAGCTGTAGGAGAGAGGAGAGACTGGAAATTGTTGTGTAATGCTGGAGAAGTTAATGCAATTGGATTGTTGATTTGGCAAGCTTTGTGTTACACTTTGACAGTTTATGGTTTCTTGTTCTCAATTCTCAATGTTAGATATTAGATTTTAGTTCTTTTGCAATAATGGTAAAATGATGTGACCGGTCCATCTTTTAGCAAAAAAATTTATTTAATTTGTTGTGTAAAGTTAGTCTGGGCCTTATTTTGTGCTAAGTTCAACTATGGATGCTTGTTTACATTACAGCATTAGGTATGTGGATGAATATTCATAGTCTGAAAATCTTCAGTTTCCTTAGAAGATTGCACCATTTTTGCAGAGTTGTGGCTTGTCCTTGATCAGCAAGATTGGTTTTTTGGAGATTTGTCCATTTGCAGCATTCTTCATTATTGTGATTGATCTTAGGAGTTAGTTTATAGGAACTCTCAAAACCCTTATCTCTCTTTGCTATTTATTTTGAATGGGTTAGTTGGGAATGAATTTGGTTTTAAGACCTGACATTAGAGACCTTGGGGTTATCTCTTGAGGCTTGCTGATAGAGATTTTCCTTTCAAGAGAGATAGGATACTTGTATCTTGTTTGAGTTGTTGCCATGTAGAAAACACCATCAACACATCATAGCTCAAAAGCAGGAAATTTCTAAAGGCTAAATGTGCAAATGAATTGGAAGTGACCCCTTGAGGACTATTTAAGCATGAAAGTTATGATTTTTTGACCCTGTTTAGCTATCAACCTAGGGTTTTGGAGCCCTAATTCTGTTTTCACCCAACCAAGGCTCATTTTGCATTGATTTTCATGTTTTGGCATGTTTTTGGCATCTTGGAGCCTTTCTAGACCTGTCGGGCAGTTTGTCCTCTTTTTTTCGCGAGATCACCCAAAAATCTAAATTTTTGTCTGATCTCCCAAGGGGGTAGTATACCAGCATAATACGTTTGCTGGGGCAACAATGGGGCATATAAAAAATTGAAAAATTTATGAATTTTGATCTCAGAAAGGTTATTCTTTGAACCAATGCAGTGGGTACATTGCTTCAAAAAGGGGCAAAATGTAGACACCAAAAATATATTGATTGATCCTATACACCTAATCCTAATTACTAACACCAGTTCATCCTGAATCATCTCCTTTTCTAGTAATTTAATTGAATACCCCTTATTTAATTAAATTCATCACATTTCATCTCTTAATTAAATAAATCACTTTATTTAATTAATTATATAGTCCCTCTTTTAATTAAATAATTCAGTTTATTTAATTAATCTCTAAGGCCACCTCCGTTAAATTAAATAAATTAATCTTTATTTGATTTAATCTAACACCATCCTCTTTAATTAAATAAATCAAACTTCATTTAATTAAGTCTAAATCCATTATTCCTCTTATTTTGATTTATTTAAATCCAAAAATCTAAATCAAATTGTCAAATTAGCTAATCTCCTTTTAAATTAATCAAATCCTAATTAATCCTAATCTTAATCCATCAAATCCTCTAGCTTTTGCAACTTGCTAATGAAAATTAATTTAATTAATTAATAAATCTTCAATTTTCTTTCAAAAAGGCATCAAGGATGGAATGTTCCCCAAATTTGAATTATGTTGGGAATTGGCCCTAAGATTGTAACACATAGCATAGTCTTTGCTAAAAAAGCTAAACAGGTCTATTAGACAAAAGATTTGAAAGATGAATCCTAAGATAGCCTTGTTGGTTACAATTGAGATTGAGATGTTGCTCGAAGTTGGTTTTATAAGTCCTATAGATTATTCTCCTTGGATCTCAAACATTGTTGCAGTTGTGAAACCAGATAACCGTATTAGGATGTGTACATATTTTTCATGATTTGAATAAAGCATCTTTAAAAGATGACTTCCCATTCCTAATATCGACATGATAGTAGATTCGACTATAGGACATGATTTGTTGTCATTCATGGATGGATTTTTTAGATACAATCAAATCTTTATTAACCCTCAAGACCACTATAAAAAAAAATTCGCAACAGCTTGGGGAACATTTTGTTGGGTAATGATTCCTTTTCGATTGAAGAATGTGGGTGCAACATATCAAAGAGCTATGACATTAATATTTCATGATTACATACATAATATTGTGGAAGACTATGTTGATGATATTTTAGCCAAATATTTGACTTGCCAAGACAATGTAAGTGCCCTTTGGAAAATATTTGAGCAAATGAGAAAATACAACATGAGATTAAATCCAAAAAAGTGTTTCTTTGGTGTAGATAGTGGAAAACTTCTAGGTTTTATCATATCTCATAGAGGAATGGAGGTAGAAACAAATAAAATTGATGCTATAGTTAACATGCCACCTCCTAGAAACATCTCTCAATTATGCACCTTACAAGGAAGAATTCAAGCTATCTAACATTTCATAGGATCCTTAGCAAATCAAACCTTACCATTCACACATCTCCTTAAGAAAGACACTCAATTTAACTAGAACAAGGATTGTAAATAGTATTTTGAGAATTTGAAAGATTATCTTGTCACTCCACCTATCTTACAACCTGCTATGCAGAACAAACCATTTATCCTGTATACATCAGCATTAGCCCATGCTCTCATAGCATTCTTGGCTCAACAAGACAAAAAATTTAAAGAACATCATGTTTATTACATTAGCTAAACTTTGATTGATTATGAGAAACGATACACAATGATAGAAAAATAATTTTTGGCTCTTGTATTCGCTACAAATAAACTAAGACATTACTTCCTAAATGTCAAAATACACGTGATGACAAAATTTGGTCCTTTAAGACATCTTTTCACTAAAACATATTTATCATGATGTTTAACTAAGTGGGTGATGTTGTTAACCATGTTTGACCTTAAATTTGTTTCGCAAAAAGCAATTAAAGGTCAAGCCTTGATTGACCAACTAGCTAATGCTCCTTCCCCTTTAGCGTTACGTAGTAATGATTCATTCCATGACAATAACGTGTTGAAAATTGAAACTAATATATGGGAGTTGTATTTTGATGAATCTAAGTGTTGAACTAGCTTCGGTGTGGGAGTTATAATAATATCACCCATGAGGGAGCCAATTCCCTTGTCCTATTGGTTAAAATTCCTATGTGCAAACAATAGTGTTGAGTATGAAGCATTGCTCATTGGATTGTGTGTTGCTTTAATTATGGGTGCTAGAGAAATTAAGATATTTGGTGATTCAAAATTGGTCATTAAGAAAATAAATGCAACATATCAAGAAAATCATGACAAATTTTCAAAATACAAGGATCTTACAATGACTTTGTTAGAGAATTTTGAATCATTTACCATTGATAACATCCCTTGAAAGGATAATTGAAAAGAAGATGCAATGGCAAGTGTGGCTTCCCTTATATGTCCTCAATATCCTTCAAAATACTTCACCTTCATTATGGATAGAGTTATGAAACCATCAATCAAAGATAAAGTAGAAGAAGTAATATCAACAACCACAGAAGACTCGAGTGAATGGTATGATTTGACATTTAATAATTTGAAATTTGATACCCTTCTTGAGCCAAAAACTAAGAATATCCTAGCCTGCCTTCGAAAACTTGCATCTAAGTATATAATTCTTGCTGATGTGTTGTATCGAAGGTCATTTTTAGATGGTCTCTTACTTAGATGCCTTAAAAATTCTAAAATCACCATAGCACTTGAACAAGCTCATGCAAGTGCTTGTGGTGGTCACTTTGAGGAAGAATATTAGTCCAAAACCTAATCTACATAGGATACTATTGGAGAAATATGGAACAAGATTGCTTTGCATACCTTAAAAAATGTTGCAAATGTCAAGAACATAGCAATTTGATTCATGCTCTTGCCTCTGAATTTTGAGCTCAAGTTCCTATTTGGCCCTTTAAAGTTTGGGAGATGATCTCATTGGAAAAATATCACCACCTTCCTCTGTCGAATAAACATTCATAATTACCGTGACAAATTACTTCATGAAGTAGGTAGAAGTAATTCCCCCTAGTTCAACAACAACTAATGTGATATGTAATTTCATATTGGAACACATTTTTTCTCATTTGAGACTTCCTTCCACATTAGTTTCAAAAAATGAGACACCATTAAAGAATAATAACATGAAGAAGTTCTTATAAATGTTTAACAAACAACATCGCTTTTAACCACAATACTTTCTGCAATCTAACGGTCAAGCCGAATCAACTAATAGAACCCTTGAACAAATCTTAAAGAAAAACATTAACAAACATAATAAGGATTCGAAAACGTAGTTAACATATGCACTATGGACCTATCGCACAAATGTTATATTATCCATGGGAACTACACCTTATAACCTCGTCTATGGTACTGAGGCAATAATGCCCTTGGAGTTAAATATTCCTATATTAAGTACATCACTCTTCAAGGACTTATCAATGATAATGTTTATAAAGAACAACAATTGCATGAGCTTGAAATGCTTGATGAAAAGTTCATCAATGCTCTTGAGCACCTTTAGGCTTACTCTAGGAGAAGGAAATGTAGCTATAATGACCATGTCATCCCTTGCATATTCAATAAAAGTGATTTGGTGTTCTGCGAGAATCAACGTAATGTCAATGTCAATCTGATTGAAAAAGGAAAATTGAGTCCTAATTGGTTAGGACCTTATATAATTAATGAAATCTATGGGTCCAGTGCATATATGTTAATATAAATAGATGGTACACCTATTAAAGAGCCTATAAATGCCATGCATTTGTGCCGGTATTGTGTATAATCTTCTTGAATAGTGTGAATTATAAAGCAGTGGTGTTAGAGTTAGTAGAAGACATTCTATGTTCTCTTGCATTGCTTTGTTATTGGAAAACAATTATTTGTGTGTCTTAAATATATATATATTTTTAAGGCAAAGAGCACAAGGCCCATATATTAATATATATAATAAAGATTTACATAATAAATATGATTCTATTTTGAGGAATCTTTTCTAGCTGGATAACAAACATTTCAATTACAATTTAAAGCATGGCTCATGGGAAGTCAATATATATAAAATAAGCCCTCTGCATATAAAAATTCCAATTACAATTTAAAGTAGCATGTCTCATGAGAAGCCAATGTAGCTTCAAACTTTGGCTTAAAAACAAATGATAACCCCAATCGGCCAATCCAAAACTCCAACACTACCACCCCAATAACCCCGATCTCTGATACTTAGAATTATCTGCCAATAATGCAACATCACCAAAAGACGACTTCATCAATAATACATGGCATTAAGCTTATTCGATAACAAATAGCAAGGTTGGGTCATCAGATGATCGACTCAACTAGAGGCCTTTTCATATTCACAAGACGTGCCATATATGGATAGAAAGCTTTTGAAAAACCCTTTTCAATTCTGCACTCACATTTCAACCGTGAGACCATTCTTTAACACTGCAACTCTGACATGTAATTGAAAATCCAAAGAAATACAACCACAACTTGTAACACTGCGACTAAGACAACAAACCAATTAAGAATTCAACTAGGACAACAGTAACACAACTAGGACAAAAACACTGATATACATTGAACTAATTTTGACCTCAATAAACCTCAGGTGTTAAAGAAAACCACTTTATTAATCTTCTTTGTTAACACCACTCATCAACCACAAAAACATGGTTAGTAAGAATATTCACTTTCTATGATGTTGGTGATTGATGGGTAGACTTTAAAGTTGGAGTCTTTAAAGATTTAAACATTTTTTCCTTCACATCCTAAATTAGCTAATGAATCAACCAATTTGTTACCTTCTCGGTATGTATGAGAGATGCTTATTGAGTCAAAGCATGAAAATAAGGACCAACATCATTGAAGAACATAATTTAGCTCCCAATTATGAATAAACTATTGCTTACAAGCATTAACAATCAACAATGAATCAGCCTCAATTTAGAGATTTCTTATACCAATGGTTTGGACCAACTTTAAACCATTTAGAAGAGCTTGGGCTTCAACCATATTGTTTGTGCCTCTAGGTAATTGAATTTATTTAGCTGCAAGTAAAATTCCCTTACAATCATGAATGCACATACCTACCCCTAACACCCCAGGATTGCCACACGAAGCACCATCAAAATTGAGTTTACAAAAACTGTCCTTGGGAGGAATCCAGTTTACATTTCTTCTAACAATTTTTTGTTTAGGAGGATCTCGCATGCTGCCTTTGAAAGGGAGTGAAATGAATTGCCAGTTATTCACACATTCTGAGACAAATTTCTTAATTTTAACTACAATCTTCTCACTTGAAGACTTAGATTCTCTAAATATTATTTTTATTATGCTCCCACCAAATGTTCCAAATGAGGATTGCTGGGACTATTCTCTAGATACAAGCAAAAAAACCAGATTTATATAAAATGGGACAAATCAAGAATACATCCCATAGGGAATTAGGAAGAACATGAAAGTAACTTAATTTATGCTTTATGAAATTCCAACATTCCTAAGAGTAGGCACATTGCATGAACAAATGGTCTTCTATTTCCCAGTGATCACCACAAAGCACACATTGAAAAGGATCAGTAATACCAAGTTTGGACTACTTGTCACTAGTTAGAATTTGTTTCCTTAAAGCCAACCCAACAAAACTACCTACCTTTGGGAGCACCATCGAGTTCCAACAAAATGAAAAGGTTCTTTGCTTGTGTGTCTTAAATATTAAAGTAATTATTTAACTTAATTTTAGATAGTTACTTTAGCTTTCATACTATTCAAGATAATCTTTTATGTTGTGTTAGATTAGATCCTTATATGCATTTAATATTCTTTAATTAGATCATAGGTGCATTCAATTTTACATAAGATACTTAATCACAATATTGTATCTAAGAGAAACTAGAATAAGTTTCAATTAGATCACATAAAACATGTTAAATCATGGAGATATTTATTAAATAGTCTTACATAGATTATTTGATAAATCACATTGCCATTTAACATTCAACACATAAACATAAAAAACTAAACATCAAATCATCATATATATACATCAAAATTTTGTGTACATGTCATCAATATATACAATGCTAATGAGGTTTGTGACTACTAGATCCCTCAGGATCTGGTGCTCGCATTTGTCAAGAGGCATTCCATTGAGAGACGGTGGTATGTGATCATGATGGCAAGCCACCGAGTACATCCAGAACATATTGTAAACCTTGTACTTGTCCAAGTGCCTCCTAAAGATCCTCTACTAAATGATCTCTCTTTTCCTATAGTTTGGCTACCTTTGATTGAAGTCTCTCAACCTATGTCTGGGCTCAAGATGACTAAGCATCCTCCTAGGTAGCCTTGGCTCAGTTGGCGTGCCTCCTGAAACTCTCATATGTTGCCTACAGTTTGACGTTGTATAGCTTGAACAACTCTAAATCCCGCTCCATGATGGGTGGGGGCACATAGTCTATATTAGTAGCCTCCTCATAAATTGATGGGGGCACTATGTTGGTAGCAACCTGACGATAAAGATCATGCAGGTCTCTCACAGCTCCTATAAGATAGAAATCATAAATATAATTAGAACACATCATGATAAATATATAGGAATAAAATTAAAATAGAAACCATAAAATAAGCGTAAAGTATGGCAGTAAATAAAATATCATCACCTAGCTCTCTGGCTAGCTATGTAAAGGAAACCTCATCCTACATAGGAGGCATGGAGGATGTGCTAGCCTCTCCATGACTATAGGTGCTAGTGTGTGTTGCAACTACTAATCGTAATGCAGTCACATGAGTAGGAGTTGACTCTCCCCACTCATGGCCCGTTGGATCCTCATCTGTTGTCTCATCGCCCTCACTCACCAGTTGATCCTCCTCCTCATCCTAGTCATGGCCATCATAATTGGGATCTACAACCTCGTCATACTCATCATCTATCACATATGTGAATAAGTTTGCAGCCCTGAACCGCGTCTCCTAAGCTCTATCCTCCTCCTAATCTATTTGATCTGAATGGCCTTACATCACCTATCAACTCATCCATTAGGAATACAGGATTTGGTTGTGCTACTTCCCACCACTCCTCATAGGCATCTATGGTACCGACATCATCAATGTCAGAGATCGGAGGCATATCATGATCATCATTATCAGAGTCACTATAGAGAACATTATCAGTAGTGAATTGTATAGTTTTTCCAAGCCTTTGGGCACTTCGTACTGATATCTTGAAGAAGGCTCATGCCATGGGCGGTACCTAGACCTGTCCAAACTGTCGCATGACACAATCATAGTAAAAGGGTCATACTACATAATCATGTCTATCTATCAGAAATTTGTCCATCTGTAATCTCCTGAGCTAATGAGTCTCATCCCAACATTATGGTATAATCTGGTAAGGTCTCCATATGATCTCCTCCTCATCTAGTTGGTCAAATCAAACTCTCCAAAAATGAAAATCTTCGTACTTCCATAGCCACCTCAGTGGATAGCTAAATCTGCGAGGGTACCCTAGGGCTGATGTACATGGAAAACTTGTTGGCCTCTAAGTGCGCGTGATATGCTCTAGGAATCATACCTATAGTAGTGTACAGTGCACCATACTGTTAACCTCGTGGAATAAAAATTTCCCTAGATCCTAGTATAAGTGCACAAGGATGTTGTACCCCTAGGAATATATAGTCCTCTGCTCTACCATCTACCAAATCATATGTACTAGTTCTCCCTCTAAATGTTCTCAATAGCCGTTAGGGATGAGTACTAGTGCTATAGTAAACATCATAATTTGTGCAACAAGTGGAGCTCACAAATATAGTAGCCATGATAGGTCAATCTATGACTCCATGATGTCATCATGAATGAAACCTCCAAGACAATACTGCATATCATATTTCATCTCACGAAATGATCGATCCCCTATAAAAAGTACCCTCTCACCCTAAATCAAAACTCAGAGTATGCAATGTACATCCTCTAAAGTGATCGTCATCTCACTTGTTGAGAGATGAAATGTGCATGTATCTACATCCCACTGCTCTGCCAAGGCCGTTAGCATAGCATCATGGTACCTCATGGGATGCATGAGGTACACCCAATACAATCCAGTTGTCTATAAAGTATGTGTCTCCTCCTTTGATAGATTCATGGCTAGGTCTCAAAGGTGAAAAATATGTCTGTTGCTAAGATGTTGCCGCGACCGGGGTAGAATCTAACAAAAAGAAAAAAAAATCCTATAAGTATTCTACAATCTTAAATCTATACATCCACAATAAAAAAAAGTGTACTAAAGTTGTTCTAGTGTACTTTTCTAAGGGTCCTAGACACTTTAGATCCCTTTTGGGACACTTCGCAAAGAAATGGGACACTTCACGACAAAAAGGGACACTTCAACACCAAAAGGGACATTGCACAAAAAAAGGGGACACTTTGCAAACTTTTCTTCTAGGGTCCTAGATCAACCTAGAAATGCATACAAAACATAAAATGAATGTGTAAGGACAAAGCTAAAGCATAAAAATCAACTCACCTGATACCATTGCTCATCGCAAGCTATGTCCTCCTCCAGGACATCTAGTCTCAGAGGCTTGTACTCTCGTTGGCTCGGCATCTTTAGTCACTCTCCACCAAAGTCAAGCTACAAGAAAGTAAATGAAAAAATAGTTAGAAATTAATTCACTTTTTACTCTTATAAATGCTTGTAATATAGGGGGATTCGCTACTCATGAGTTCTCTTCATTCAAAGAGCCTCATGGAGAAAAATTCCCTATACTACCTTAATGGAACAACGCGGAAGTTTCAGAATCCGAAAGAGCAGGTCATGAAGATCTTCTGCACAAACTAACAAGCTCTCAGCCAAAGGATGTCAGTGCAGAAAATGGATGACAGTGCGGTGCATTGTCGTCACAGAGGCGCATTGGCATCTTGTACAAACCAAAAAGTGAGTTTATCTAAGAAAATGCTTAAGTGGCTACTTTTACTCGAACTGTTGAGAAATGCCAGAAAGTGATAGAACTAAAATAGAGTGAAATAAAGCTAATAAAGATAAGGAGAAGAAAGAAAAGAAATAGTTACAACCATGTAAGTGATGAAGCCTTCACCAAAAAAATGTCTTCAAAACCCACGATCGTGATATCTGGAGAAAGTGTTGGGGTTGTATAGGGGTTTTCCTTAGTCAAAACCCCATTTTGGTGTTCCCACCCCCACAAACAAGCAAGAAGATAGAAAGAGTTTAACCGAAATGGAAAAAGTGTGTGGTGAAAGCAAAACCCACTCAGGAGTAGAACCCGCACCACCAAGTAAGCGTGTGATAAAAGAAAACCCTTCTCAAGGAGGAGAACCCATATCACAAAAGAAGCAAAAAAGCAAACCCCGCTTGAGGAGGAGAACCTGTATCACCAAGTATTCAAATAGTAGGGGATATGGAGTACCAAGATGCTCACAAGCATTAAATGAGGGAGATGAAGTTGCAAAGGGTGTTGTAAAGAGAGCTTGAGAGAGCTTGAAGCTACTACAACAAGTTTTTATAAAGCTATATAAGCAAAAGTTGAAGTGTGGAAGGCTAAAATCAAAGCTAGAGTGAAGCTAGAATTTGGTAGAATGGGGCTAGCTGTGGAAGAAGTTCTTAGAGAGCCAAAATGAGTTGAAGGGATGACTTAAAAAGAGAGAAAAGAAACTTCTTTAGTTGTTTTTAGGCATTCCCGGCCGTTACCACTAACAAAAATCACCAACAAGTGGCAATCATGCATGGAAATAATTTTTTGAATGTTAAAACATCATAGGATGCTAGCGTGGTGCACAGATGTCTACACAGTGCACTTGTGTTTGGACACATCACACTACAAAATAATGAAAATGGGAAAAGCATCAATTCTGATAGAAAGCTAACACACAAGGGTAGCTACTGAAAAGGGGTGTTGGAGTGTCTTGAGAGGGAAAAGGTTGATGTAGGGGCTAAAATGAGCCTACTCAAGATGCTATGTGAGTGGACACTAAAGTGGATGCAAATACATAGGTGAAATTGCAAGAGTGCAATTTTACTCTTATACAATGCTAAAAATTAGGGTTTTTACTATGTTAGGTTAAAAAGTGTCTTTCATTCAAATTGACATAACGAGAGCTAGAGAACTCCATTTTTTATGCCATTTGTTGTGTTGGAATCGTGATTCCACTCCCATTCTCATCAAATTTCTATCATTATGTGTTATGGTACTTGTCAATACCCTATGATATGACTTACCTTATTCAATGTAGCTAGATTTCTACCTTAATTCCACCTCCATAAAGCAAGCGGAATCAAGGGGGGCATACTTCTACCCTCAAATTTAATTTCTAGAAGAAGTTAGTGTACCGTAGAAAAATTGCCCCTTGTCATTTTTATGGTCTTTTAGGCATTTCTTCACAATGTTTGATCTATCTTGCTTTGATTTAGTGTTGCAATGAGGCTTGAACATACACATTTAAGTCCTTAAAATTCAAATAATGGCATCTTGTGAAGGTGTTGTGAAGTGTTGTAAAACATTTCTACACTTTTCTAGACTCTATTCATTACAATTCACCTAAAAATCACATTTTCATCACTTATCAAGTCCTATTTTGAAGTGTTGTAAAGTCTTGTAACAAGATTTCACACTTTTCTATGCATAATTTCACTATTTACACCTTTCTTATGCTTTATTTGACCCCTTTATTCCCTTATAAGGCTTAATTAAGTATATATTTGAATGTAAACCTGACAAACAACATTAAATGTGACTTAATTCCTGACACCCACTTTCAAGCCTAAAGTGGGACCCATTCACCATGGGTGGTGAATGAGTCCCTCTTGGCTCTAAATTCAAAATATTTCAAATTTCCTTTCAAGTTTTTATTCAAAATTACTTTATGTCAGCCTGTGATGAGGTATCAATGGGTTACTAAGGCACAAGAATGTATAAATAAGTTTTTTTATCCTCATTTCACATCTCCTATACAATCTTCTGACTCATTCAAGCATTCAACTAGCATTTGAGCACTTTGCATCCTATAATCAAGCATCAATCAAGCATTCAAGAGCTATCATTGTTATATCTTCAGATCTTCTTCAATAAGGGTTTGGTAAGTTGATAACATTTGCATGTTATTTGTTTATCATTCTCCTTCATTTGATTATTTCATTAAGGGTTTGATTACCAAAGTAGGATTTGACCAAGGAAAATCTGTATAACCTAATGCTTAACCATTTTCCCCCTTTTGCATGTGTGTTTTCAGACTTGTGTATGTAGATTTGACAAGCATTTAGGTTTTGAAAAGTGGACAATAAATAAAAAAGTGTTTCAAGTCAACTACATCTTATTTCAAGCTTGGAGAAGACATTTTGTCTGTTTTATGCAAATTTAACTTCAACAACCCGACAAGCAGATAATCTCAGACCTGATGCTATAGAATTATCCCTTGATTTCTTAGAATTTTGGGAGAGGGATGATTCACCACCGGTGGTGAATGAGTCCCACCTTAAGGCTGGAAATCTAGGTTTTGTTAGATTCTAGATCCCAACACTTAGAAACCTATTCTCAATAGTTTTCATCAGAAGCAGGACTAATTCGCCATCAGTGGTGAATGATTCCAAGTGGTGATTTTTTTTAATTTTAGACAACATTCATAAGATTCTAGATTCTCCAATTTCTGCTTAGGTGCACTCTGATTCAGCCTCTTTTTCTTCTATTTTGCATTTGTTCATTCATAGTTCATTGTTTGCAAACATCATTGTGTTTTCCAACACTACATAAATCATAGATTTTGCAAACATAATCAGTCAATTAACTCATATAACTGCACTTAGATCATTCCATTTAGTTCAAATAACATCATACATTGCATAATTTTAGTGAACCTAGCTAGATCTTTTGACCCTACTTTCTCCTTTTAGGTGAAAAACCCTAGAAGTGCTAGAAAGGACTAGGGTGACAAAAATCTAGGATTCATTTTGGTGAACCTACATTTTGAACATGCAACCTTATCATTTCACTTGCATCTTGCATCTCAAACTTCACTTGCATCAACATTCAATTAAGATATTGTTTTGTTTTTGCATCCTAGGGTTTCTTAACTTGCATTAGTGAAAGACTCATTTAGATTTCATTTTTGCATTAGATATCATTGAAAAAACTAAAAATTTGCATCTGCATTCTTTATTGGCATCTGAAAAGCATTAGAATCACATTAATTTTTTTGAAAAATATAAAAAAATCTCATACTAAGACTCATTCGCCACCTTGGACGAATCAATCCACCTGCACATTTTAGACTGCATTTTTTAGGCTTTTTTGGGGCATTTCCTACATTTCTGTTTTCTGTAGTTGCTTTCTGTTTTGATTTCTAAGATCTTTGTTTTCTATCATTTCTTGCATCTTAATTACTTGCACCATGGAATTTTCTTTTAATAAGTTTTGGAATTCATTAAAATCCTTGGTAGACATGTCCAATTGTGCCTTTGGCTATGACCCTAATGACCTTGAGTTGCCTCATGCTCCTCCAACTCCTCATGATTGTCCTCCTCATGATGTGGACATCATTGGAGAAGATGATGATAGCATGAACAAGTTATACAATGATTATCTTGATAACCTAGAATCTAATGTAGCCTTTTACTCAATAATGAAGCCACAAGATCTTCCTATTGTTGCACCTCCTGATCATTTTTCCTACTTACATCCTAAAATCAATGAAGGACCTAAAGTTACTCCATCAAGTGGACCTAGTTTCTCTCAACAAACACACCCTCAACCATTTTATGATCACAAAGTCACAAATACTTCCATAAACCTTGAAGAAACATATGGTAAAGACTTTACTATCCTAAGTAAACAAGGTTGTGACACAACACATGAACATGAAATTCATCAACTTCTTGAACAAAAACCAATAGAAGAAAACACCAGATTTGGATATCAAGATCCTTCTCATCCTGATAGATCTCCTTTTGAATATGGAGACTTCGTGAGGATGGTACGGTGATCTTTGATTCTCCTCCTGACTTAAACATTCTCCTTCCACATGAACAACCATTACCTAATTCTCATGAAAAGGATGTTAGGATCCCCATGGGTCCTCCTCCTCCTTCCATTCATGAGAAAGGAGAATCTAGCAAATTAAAAGAACCTTACAAATTGAAAAAACTCAAGTTTCCTACACATCCTCCACCTGAATGTGAAAGGAGACTTCAATTTCTTTTAAACAAAGGTCTTATACTTTTACCACCTATGAATAGGTTGGTCATTCATCCTAAAGATTCTAACATACCATTTTGCAAATATCATCATGTTCTTGGACATCACACCAAAGAATTTCAAACATTGGATGACATATTAAACAAGTATCACTTCATTGATCTTGAGTGCTTTCCATTATTCCTTAAAACAAAACTCCTATTATCATGCCATAGTTGTAGAATTCCCTATTCTCACTATTGCATGATCCTTTTCACATCCACCCACCTTGGCTCATTCTTTCCTTACACTTTGTGGGGGCAATTGTTATTTCCTTGTAATGGACTTGTCTTTGTCTCTTAACTATGTTATTCATTTTTTGCTTAACTACCTAAGCTTGAGAAACCAATAACTTAGTTAATGGTTGACTTACACTTGCATTACTAGCCCCTTCCTATTTTTCTTGTAATGGATAGTGTTCCCCATATCATGTGTATGATGTTTTCCGTTGTCCACTTCCTCTATTTGTACCTCTATTCTTCTATATGTCGTGTATTTCCTTTTTCACTTTTGTTCTATTTTTCCTTTTGGGGATGATGCAAAGCATTGAGAGGCCCTATGTCTCTTCCATGTTGACCCAAAAGGTCTCCTTCTTTGTTCATTTTTTTTTGTGTTTTTCCTTTTGGGGATGTGAAAGTGTTGAGACACCCTATGTCTCCATGTTGACCCAAAAGGTCCCTTCTTCTTCGTTCCTTTTGTTTTGTGTTTTTCCTTTGGGATAATACAAAGTGTGAGACACTCCTATTCTCTTCCATGTTAACCCAATCAATCCCTTTTCCTTTTACTTTGTCTTTTTGTTGTTTTTTCCTTTTGGGATGTACGCAAGCATGGAGACCTAAAAATGTCTCCTTCATGTTGACCCAAAATATTTTCCTTTTCTTTCACCTTTTCCTTTCTTTTCTTTTCTTGTTTTTTCCTTTTGGGGACGCAAAGCATTGACTGCATTTAACTTATGTTGACCCAAAACGGACTTTGTTTCCTTTTGTTTTTCACTCTCTTTGTGTCATTCTTCAGTTCTATGTGATTTGAGGAATGATGCCAGTTCCTAGTTCTTTCATAAAAAATTGGCAACAACATACTACCCCAAATCCATAGATCCCTTATGTGTTTGGTTTGTTCTTTCTTTCTTAGGGGCAACTCCCTGCTTTTGTTCTTTTTTTTTCATTTTACATGAAAGCCTAATTTTGAAACATATGACTTGGCATAGGGCTTTCTGAGTTGGCTCTCATGTCTTTTTTTTTACCTTTTTGCATTTTCTTTCCTTCGCTACTTTAAAGTAATTGCTCACAAAATGGTGTGGCAATTCCTTTAAAGTGGGGGGCATACATTACCATATTTCATTTTGCATTTTTATTCTTAGTGCAGCCTTGTCATTTCATATGATGCGTTTCACTTTGTGGATGACATTGGGTATGATGTCCTTCATAAGTGTGATCTATCTTAGCATATTACATTCCTCTTGGTGGCCTGATGTGACACACTGCATCCCCTAAGTTGTGAATATTTTATTCTTTGATCGGTCCTCTCTTTGAGACATTAGACACAATGTTTCCCTAAGTGGTAGACCTCGCATAAACTTAACAAGACTCCTTTGAACATCCTTTCCATTTTACATTTTACATTTTACACTTTGCACTTTTTTTCCACCTTGCATAACACAACTTGCATGCCTATGGTACCTTGCTTTTTGTTCATGAGTTCTAAAATACGCTTTTCTTATCTCATGAAACCAGAATGACATTTTCCCTTATGGCACCTCTTTAAAGTTACCAGGAGGTATAACTTTGGTATGGTTGAGTGGGAAGCCCATCAAGCGGCACAACTTTCCTCATAGCAACCTTTGTGTTTGTGAGTGCATACCAACTAGTGTATTCACTTCAATTTTTGGGTCTTCTCACCCGGTGGACCGCTATGAGTTTTGTCGCCCTAGAGTGAGTATGCATTCTCTTTTCAAACAATCAGCCTAGATCTAATCCACAACTAGTTGGATAGATGATCGAAGCTCAATCCAATTCTCCCTTTTCTTCTTCTACTCCACATGTTCATTCCTTTGTTCTTATGCTTAGTTTTCCATGGGATCTTTATCCTGGGGGCTTGATCATCCCTCTTGATCGTTGTTATTCCATCTTGCTAAGATAAGTGCATTGGGACCTTTCTCTAGATATGCATGGCTACTTTAGTGTGAGTTTGAAGCAAGTTCATCCTCTCACTAAAGTGAGGATAAATGTGTCACATAAAAATGGCCCCTTGTCATTTTCATGGTCTTTTAGGCATTTCTTCACAATGTTTGATCTATCTTGCTTTGATTTAATGTTGCAATGAGGCTTGAACATACACATTTAAGTCCTTAAAATTCAAATAATGGCATCTTTTGAAGGTGTTGTGAAGTGTTGTAAAACAT
This sequence comes from Sequoia sempervirens, assembly GCA_007258455.2. Lineage (NCBI taxonomy): Eukaryota > Viridiplantae > Streptophyta > Pinopsida > Cupressales > Cupressaceae > Sequoia > Sequoia sempervirens. Next base: position 53,881 of record VDFB02132455.1, read on the forward strand.
TTCTACACTTTTCTAGACTCTATTCATTACAATTCACCTAAAAATCACCTTTTCATCACTTATCAAGTCCTATTTTGGAGTGTTCTAAAATCTTATAACAAGATTTCACTTTTTTCTACGCATGATTTCACTATTTACACCTTTCTTATGCTTTATTTGACCCATTTATGCCCTTATAAGGCTCAATTAAGTATATCTTTGAATGTAAACCCAACAAACAACATTAAATGTGACTTAATTCCCAACACCCACTGTCAAGCCTAAATTGGGACCCATTCGCAATGGGTGGCAAATGAGTCCCTCTTGGCTTTAAATTCAAAATATTTCAAATTTCCTTTTGGGTTTTTATTAAAAATTACTTGATGTCGGCCTATGATGAGGTATTAATGGGTTACTAAGGCACAAGAATATATAAATAAGTTTTTTTATCCTCATTTTAGATCTCCTATGTAATCTTCTAACTCATTCAATCATTCAACTAGCATTTGAGCAGTTTGCATCCTATAATCAAGCATCAATCAAAAATTCAAGAGCTACCATTTCTATATCTTCAGATCTTCTTCAACAAGGGTTTGGTTGATAGAATTTTCATGTTATTTGTTTATCATTCTCCTTCATTTCATTGTTTCATTAAGGGTTTGATTACCAAAGTGGGATTTGACCAAGGAAAATCCCTATAACCTAACCCTTAACCATTTTTCCCCTTTTGCATGTGTGTTTGTAGACTTGTGTATGTAGATATGATAAGTATTTAGGTGTTGAAAAGTAGACAAGAAGTCAACAAAGTGTTTCAAGTCAAGTACATCTTATTTCAAGCTTGGAGAAGACATTCTGTCTATTTTCTATAGATTTGACTTTGGCAATCTGACAACCAGATAATCTCATACCTGGTGCTATAGAGTTATCCCCTGATTTCTCAAAATTTTGGGAGAGGACTGATTCGCCATCAGTGGAAAATGAGTCCCTCCTTAAGTCTGGAAATCTAGGTTATGTTAGATTCCAGATCCTAACACTTAGAAACCTATTCCCGACAATTTTCATTAGAAGTAGAACTAATTCGCCATCAGTGGAAAATGAGTCCCACTGGTGATTTTCTATGATTTTAGATAACATTCAGAAGATTCCAGATTCTCCAATTTCTACCCAGGTGCACTCTGATTCAACCTCTTTCTGTTATGTTTTGCATTTGTTCATTCATAGTTCATTGTTTGTAAACATAATTATGTTTTCAACACCACATAAATCATAGATTTTGCATACATAATCAGTCAATTAACTCATATAACTGCACTTAGATCATTCTATTTAGTTCAAATAATATCATACATTGCATAATTTGAGTTAACCTAGATAGATCTTTTGGCCCTACTTTCTCCTTTTAAGTGAAAAACCCTAGAAGTGCTAGAAAGGACTAGGGTGCCAAAAATCCACGGTTTAGGTAGATAATAATATTTTTGGATAATTAATTAATTTATGTTGTAGGATTAAGTTCCTAATATTGTGGTTTTGCAGATAGCTACAGTGGGGGATTCATTCTCCTGTGTTATGAATAAATCCATATGAGTATCCTTTTATGAAATGAATTATACTTTTTAGAGTCCTTTAGCTTGCATATGCATGTAGAGTCATATGGGCACTAAAGTGGGGGCTAAATGTGGCAATAGAAATTATACTCCCTTCTTGGATAAAGTACAATCCCTTGTCTAATTTGGACCTATTTTGGTACCCTTGCATTAATTACCCTTTAAATCATCATTAATAGGCCCCAAAGACCCTTTATTTCAGATCTCGAGGCTTATTTACGCTAAAAACCCAACAAAATCATCAAAAACTCTTAAAATTTTAACAAGCCACCCCAAAAATATAGGGTGGGACTCATACACCACCTTGGGTGTATGAGTCCTCCTAGGTGGGACCCATATGCCAGGGTGGGCATATGAGTCCTATTTGGGGCTTTTTTAGGGTTTCAGCAGGAAAATTAGCTTTTTAATTCATTTTTTTGGTTGATTTCTACTTTCGAGATATGAATAACAATAAATTAGGTGTAAATTCCTACATAAGCAAGCTTCTAAGTCATTATTTCATCTAAGAAAGCATTTATAGAGAAATTTCAAGATCTAAGTATTCAAAAGTCTTCAAGAATTCTTTCACAAGAGCATTCAAGTTTCAAAAGCAAGCAAAGTTGAAGTCTTGGAGTAGAATTAAAGTGTTTTTGTAGGTATTCAAGCTCATTTTCATTCAAGATATAGCATTGTCGAGGGTTGATCATGGTTGTCTATGGTGAATCATGATGGATTCTAGGTTGGGGAGATGCAACTAGCCATCAAGCCAAGCCTAATGACTTGTTTCCTAAGTGATTCCATCCTCCATTATCACTCTACATTCAGCCTAAGGGAGGTACAAGCATTATTAGGGCTCATTTGGGTGATTAGAGATCTCTCAAAGTAAGTCATTTGTCTTCATGTTTCATTCATGCACCTCATTCTTACACATTACAATAGGGTTGCAATCCATTTCAAATTTCCTAATCTTAGACACACTTAAGGTTAGGGTTTGCATTCCTATTTACATGCATATTTCATTTTTCCATCAATTTTTAATTACCAAACTAGGGGTTTGATAGAGGAGAACCCCCCATAAGCATATCAAGTCTATATTTGGTTTTGCAAGTCTCTTTGTAGATTCATATCCAGAAAAAAATTTGGGAGAGAAGAGTAGTTGTTGAAGTGAAATTTTGAACACTAAATTCTTGGAAAAGAAAAATGGGACTGATACGCTAGAAGTGGCATATGAGTCCCACTATAGGTTTTTTTCCAGATTTTTGCAGTTTTAGATACACTTTTTCTAGAAACCAATTCCTACTCAAAAACCCTGATCTAGGACTGTTACACCTAGACTGGCGTATGAGTCCCAATAGGCCATAATTTCAAGATTTTCAGTGTTTCATAGCCTATTCCAACCTTCTTTAGGTTTCCATGTGCATACTTCTGAGATATCACCTCTCTATTCTAATTTTTATTCATTTTTAGGTTGTTTAGTGAAAGATTGCATCATAGTATATTTAAGCATTACAACTTGCATAATTTCATTTGTCTTTCTAAGCCATAGCTTGGTGGTGAACCCCTCATTAGTTTACAATCAAACCTTAGGGAAACCCTGTTGCAATATCTCTTTCTCCTTTGCATTGAGATCTCTAGGGTTTCCCTTCAATGAGATAATTGGAAAGCGGGTTTTGCTCTATGTTCTAAACCATACGAAAGAAAAAACATCTCCCCCATTTTTAGTTTTTTCAGGTGTTACTTGTTTTCTCTTTCATGACATGCATAACTTTCGTTCATTCCCATAAATGTGTTAATCTCTCTCTCTTAGCTCCCTCCTTTCATTTTAAGTTTCAACTTCAACGAGCATTTTACCTAAATTTTCCATCTCTTATTTTATTTTTTTCTATTTCTTTAATTTTATCTTAACAATTCAAACACTGTATAGTTTGATAATAAATATATATTATTTTCAACATATAAGGATCAAATAAACATAATGCTGAGCAGCTTGTAAGAATAAATTTGATTCAAGCTAGGCTTATTATTTTATTTTAATTATTTAGCTCTCCCTTGATTTAATAATTTTTAATGTGCAATGGAAATGGGATGTGACATCCTTCCCCTTTAGGAAGAGACATCATCTTGATATCTTGTAAAATAAGCATTGAATTGCTAAAAGAATCACATTTTTTCCAACTTCTTAATTCAAACTATTCAAGACTCAGATCCGACTTGGTGAACATAGTCATCAAATAATACACTCTAATTCCATTTACAACCACTTATAATAATGAAACATGTGCATTCATGAGAAGAAAAGCACACTCATTTTACAAAACATTCATGCAACATTTTCTAAGTGAGTGTGTAATTCCATTACTACCTTTCATTTTCATAAAGATATCTTACCTCCTCTCCAACAATGTTCTCAACCTTGCAATGGTGATGATCTTTCTATGGTACTCATGGAAACAACACAACACTTTATTCCATGTTAGTACCCATAATAAATTTTAAATTTCAAAAATTCTTCATATTGTTTTTTCTTAACTTCATAAGATTTAAGCATCTCAATTTTCATCAATAGAACAACTTTGCACAATTCCTAATCTTCAAAATTATAGATTCATGCACACATATATACCTATGCTTACCATACCCTTGTAATTCGATTGGTTGGTTAGGTTGTTCATGTTTCTTCTTCAATGCTCTTGTTCTTTCTTTTACATGCTTGTGTTATTTCTAACTCATTCAAATGTCAGTAACTTTTAGGAAGGTCAATATTGTAACGCAAAGATTCCAATTCCAAAATATGATTAGCATTAACTAAATCACAACTTGATCATATAAAAGTGGATATATATATATATATATATATATATATATATATATATATATATATATATATATATATAAAATTCATTCACATACGTTCTTTCATGAATGATACTCTTGTGCATCTACAAATCATCTACACACATTATAAAATTGCCAAAGGTATATTGTCCTTACCAAATTATTCTCATGCAGAGACTCATTTGTGATCCAAGATCATCAATGTATGCAAATCAAAAGTAATCATAATTGAACTAGTAGATATAATCTACATACATGTTATATCTTATCATGTGCAAGTGCATCATTCATATATTAGCATGTTCTCAAAGCACAACAGTTATACCCATGATAGTGCATCATACAAGTAGTTAACAAGTAATGGTATGGAAAACATGATTTATGAAGTCTCTAACTATCAATCTACTCATGGCTAGTCACTGAATATCAATCGCCTTTGAATATCATTTCCTCACTTGGCTAGTCAATTGTCACTATCTATCAATCCTTACATGGCTAGTCGCTGACTTTCAATTGTCACTAACTATCAATCCACACTATCTAGTCAAAGTTAAAATCATGACTTGGTTGCTTTTCCAGCCAAATCATGAGGTTTATACTTCCATGGAGATCTTCCTAACCAAATTTCTATCAACCCTGCAAACACTTAGCTATCTCAAATATTTTGAGGAAAGGGGACTAGTGCATACCCAACTACATGCATTTCTATCCACTATTAGAATATACA
>VDFB02132457.1:0-10019 GCA_007258455.2 Sequoia sempervirens
GTACGCCAGGCAGAAATGAAATCCGACAAGAAAAATTAAATTCGCCATGAATTTAATTAAATATTTAATGTTTTCTTTAAAAATTCGAAAAATCAAAGATAAACATTAAGTGAAAAATCGAATTTTTGAAAATCAGTGGGATTTGCTTGGATAAGCTCGAGATTGATTCTTGTCGAAAAATAAAAGGAAACTTGCCTGTTTGAATAAATGAAAACAAATCGAGAATCGAGAAAGAAGATGGCAGTTGCTAAAACGAATTCAATCCTTCAGCATTATAATGAGTTTCAGCAACTCATTTTTTCACACACAGCTGAAGAGAAATTTAATCTTTCTCGAAATTATCAGGCAATTGGTTGATCAATAGGCAAAGTCGAATTTTCCAGAAGGTGAAATAGTGTTATGCTGAAGAATTTTCGCAGGAAAAGAGAAGAGATTTATTGAAAGCTGAAATTCTTCTGTGCAAGAGGGGCGCACTTCTTCTTCTAAAAATCAGATTTTTTTTAATCTGATTTGCATCCAATAGTTCTTCACTGAGGTTTGATGTCCAATCAAATGAATTTGCTATATCTTTTATGTCCTTTCATCTTGACGAAATTCTGGCGAAATTTTCAACTTCATCCAATTTACTTTCAGCTTGCTTTTTCGCAACAATTTAATTATTTAACCAGCTGAAAGTAAATTTTCGAATCCAAGGCACGAGATTTAATTATTTGAAAAAGTCTTTGTATTAATGTTAATCTTTTGGACTGCAGGTTGACAACCACGGCAGGCAAACCATCAAGAAGCTGAAAATGAAGTTTGCCAGCAAGGGTGCTCAACGAGAGACCAAGGTCATTTCAAAATGGAAGAATGTCGTGGACACCGATCTCGGACACGTCGACTTTGATGAGTTTAAGAAAAGAGTGTATGGGCAGAAGGGACTTCCCACACCGATAGCCAAACGGATAGTCAAAAACGGAATATTTCAGGCAGCTGGATTCCCACCAGCAATGGATTGTGCTGAGTTGATGGTGGAGTGTGCTCTCCACTATGACGCTCAGAGGAGACAGATCATCACACCTGATGGAAGAGTCTTAGCACACTTGGGCGAAGTTGCAATCCAGGAAACCTTCGGCATCCCGGAACATTCACGAACGGTCTATAAGACCAAGGAAGAGGCCAAAAGGTTATATGACAGTCAACCAGATTTGTGTAGCGGTTAACAAAGGTATTGGATGGACAAGCCTAAGCCTTCAATCAAGAAGTTGCCCAAGAGACCTCGCCGAACAGACTTCAAGGAAGATTTTGGAGATATCGTGCTGATGTTGAACAGAATAGCTGGTAATCCACAAGGCACCTTTTTCGAAAGCTGGATGTACTATTTCATAAACGAGATCACCTGGCGTCAAAAATGTTCAGCGGTCCGCAGGATGATAGAGTGACAACCTACGAGCAATTGATCAGCAGAAGAGACTAGGGTCTTTTCATATGAGTTCGTATGTTGTATACCTGTTGGCCAGATCATACAAGTATCTAGGATTGATTTGCAAGGGAAAAATTGGCAACGGGGAGAACGAACTCAGGCCTTACGACTGTTACCCACAGCTCCAATTGAAGGAGAAGACTCACTTCAGGAGGGTGCATGATGCCTTCCTAATGCATATTACCAGAAAGCTTCAAGGAGGAGTGCACCAAAGGCTGAGCCACGAGGCGAAAAGTCTTATCAGTAAATACGGGTCTTGGTTCATCCAGTTCCCTAAGTTCACATATGTCAGGATCCAGGGATTTACTGGAAATCCCTATAAATTGCCCATCTATCCGACAAATCGGATGATCTTGCTCGAGGTCCTGAGACAGTTGGAGGAGTATCAGAGCATCCAGAGACCAACTAAGAAGGCATCGGTCACATTCCCATTTTTCATTGGGAACATGTTGGAGTATTGTCCATCAGCACAGGCGGCCGAGAGTGCAAGATTGGAGATCCAGTGGTATCCTTTCACGGCTTACAAGTCCAGGGTCAACTTTGACCCGCACCATAATATCCGGACAGTAGAAGGGAGAAAGTACAAGCCTGGATAGGCGAGGCGGGAGATGGGCGAATACCTTTGCTAGATGTGCAGAGAACTTGGATTAGCTCGAGTTCCGGATCAGCATGCTGCCACCTGTCACGATGGAGGAGGTCATTGCAATAGTGTCCAGATTTGCCGAACGCAATGCTTCTTGGAAGGATAAGGACGCCTCTCCTAGAATATAGCTTTAACTGCCTCTCTACTGATAGTTTACTGATAGATGACTCTTGTTATTTTGGGAAACCCTAATTAGGGTTTGGTTGTAATAATCTTGGCCGTTGATCTTGTTTTAATCTCGGCCCTTCATTTCTTTTTTGAAACTCTATATAAACTGATGCTCTCTCACTTTCATTTGTGTGGAGACAGAATATGAAATTGTCGCATTGAGACTATCTTGAATAATAAAAGCTCTTGTGCATGATTTGCCTTGAATAACTTCTTATTGTCAAATAGTAAGCGAGGTTGCATATTATCTTCCGCCATAGATTAAAGTTAAAGTTAGATTAAGTAGAATTTGCTTTGAAAGTTGGTTAATTGAATGAGAGATTGATCGTATTGATTCAATGGTGAAGTGTAGCTCATACTTTCTTCGAATGGATGATTTGCATTCGATGCGTAAAGTTAGCCTGAGCTCTTAATTGTGGAAACTTAACTTCAGCCTCATTCGAGGTTTGAAAATTATTCCCACAACCCTTGAAGATTGCACCCATTTTGCGTATGTTGTCCTGCAGGAGGCGAAACAAAGTGTGGTTTATTCCCTTCACCGAATCCTTATTGTCTCTTGAGTTCTTAGGCATAGACTAGATTCTCCTAAACCCTATCCTTTTGCCATTTTTTGAGATCCACCTTGAAAGTCCTAATTGAGAGCCTTTGATGATAAATTCCCTAAGTCCTGAACTTGTGAAGATTTGCACAACTACGTACCAAGTCCCCTTGTTTATTACCCGACATATCTAGCGACCATTGAGCTTATCCCACCGGTGAGACCCATTCACAAAGAAACCTTGGAATAAGCCATATGATCTTCTTAATCTTAGCATGCAGTGGTTTTCAAAGAGGGATAGAGGGAATTAGTCTTTGGACATTTTATTACATTGTCGATTGGATGATAAAGCATTACACCATGATTACCCAACTTAGAATCATCATGATTTGAAACACTCAATTCAATCCTAGGTCACACCTACCTAAGCAAAGGGCTTTTGGGTTCCAAAATCTTCAAGACACAATAAAATAAGTACTTTTTTCCCACAACTTCATGAGACACCCACTTAGCATTATTCAAAAGCAGCCCCTTCTCACCAATTAGGCATGTGTCTCATTCTCCCTGCCTCGTTTGCTCCCTTTCTTGGCAAAAATTACATCCTCCTCCAATTTATCCATCTCCTCAAAGCAATGTTATCCAAGGATGGAAGAATGATGTCCTCTAGTTCTTCATCCAACATACAAGACTTGAACATGCATAAGAAACCAACATTAATGACTGAGAATTCCTTCATGTATTTGGGCAATTCCAACCAAAAAGAATTTCCCCTACTTGCTCTATGATCTAAAATTAACCATACCGTAAAGGCTTGATCTTTCATGAAATCCCTTTTTGTCTATCCTTCCCCAAGTATGCTCAAACTACTGTACCTACACGAAACGTATACTCCATTCAATGCTGATCATGGTGCTTCTTGTACCTGAGTTGAGACTTTCAGCCTCTCTCGGATCAAAAATTGCATCTCACCTTCTCCATAAATTTATCATTATTTTCATTTGTCCATCTTCTTATGGATGGAAGGTGGTAAACCATTTAAGTTGTGTCCATTCTTTCCTATAACATGCACCAAAATTTGCTCAAGAATCTAGAATCTCTATAAAAAATGATGCTTTTTACAACACCAAAGTATATTATCCACACGTAAAAATAACTCTATTGCAACACTCCCTCATATGTATTTTTACTAGGAGTAAACACATACTTTTCTGAAGCACATCAATAATAAGAAAAATATAATCATTGAAATGATAATTGACTATATTAAACAAAGGAGGGGAAAACTCCTTAAATAAGAAATTACAAACGATGTTTCTAAATTAGAAAGCGATGGAGTAACTAAAGAAGCAAGAAAGTTGTTAAAACTATTAAAAAGCAAAGTAAACTTAATTAAGATAACTATTGTAAGCTAAATATAACAATATTACTTTAATACCCTCCCTTAATGGTCGTTCTACTAACTACACCAAGTTTACCCCTGAATTTTACAAATTTGTCCGGAATTAGGGACTTGGTAAGAATTCTGCAATTTGATCCTCAGTAGGAATATACTGCAGCATCACTAATCCATCTTCAACAAGCTGTCGTATGAAGTGACAATGAAGCTCTACATGTTTTGGGCATGTTAGTGTTGTAGCTGCAGGAGATATTTTTCTCCTTAATATATCTTTGTTTAAGGCAGGTCGTCTTAAATAATATTTTTTATTTTTTTTATTTTCTATGAGGGGCTTTGACCTAGAGAGATTAAGCCTAACTTTGTCTATAAGGGGAGGTGAGACCTCTCATTTCCAATCATCAAGTTCATTCATTCAATTGAAAAATGCTTAACTTAGCGGTAACACCATCGTGCTTGGCAGGTTTGCCATTTTTAGCGGCGGAATGCGATTCTGGAAAACATTATCATTGCTCAAAGGAAGCAACATATATTTTTGTATAGAGTCTTGGCCATTCGAGGGCCTGATTTGTATCACAGATTTCTGCACTTATTTGCTCAATTTATAAAGAAGATATTATTTGTTGGGTTTTCTCCCTCAGTAGAAGAGTTTTTCGAGGTAATCAACGTGTTCATTGTCTTATGTGTTATATCTTACGCTTGTTTACATTTACGATCTAAAAACTAACATGGTATGGCGGGTCTAAGAAAAGATCTGATCAGATTTGTTTAAGCAGTCAAATCAACTTTTTAACCTAAGGGCAGATCTTTGAAAGTGAATTTGTGCAGAAAAAGAAGATGGTGAACGGTGTCAAAGTAGAAGATAGGCTTGATGGAGCTTCAAACTTCAACTCTTGGAAACCCAAGGTACTCATTGCACTAGAGGAGAATGATCTTGATTTTGTGGAAAATGATATGCCCAAGCCTTTTGATGATACTGAGAAAATCCAGTGGAAGAAAAATGGCACAAAGGCTAGAAAGATCATGATAGACTCTGTGATGGATCACAAAGGCTAGAAAGAAATGTTTGACACTCTAAAAGGATTGTATGAGATCAACAATACCAGCAGAGCCCTTGCTTTGAGACAACAGCTTCATCATGTAAAAAATTTTATGGATAAAGAAGATTCAGTCATCTCATTCTTTATGAAGATCTTTGATTTGAGAGATCAGTTGAGCACTATTGGGGATATAATTGCAGATAGAGATCTTGTTATGTTGGCACTAAATGGTCTTCCCCAATCTTGGGAACCCTTTATTCAGAGCATCAGTGAGAGATCCAAGTTGCCCAAGTTTGATTGTCTTCAAGCTGACTGTATTCAAGAAGAAACCAGATTGGCAATAAGAGGAATTGGGAGAAACTATCATGATGTAAAAAATCAAGTTCTTGCTACACATACTTCTAGAGAAAGAGGCAAAGGAAGAAAGAGGAATAGAGATAGAGAATCAGATTTTGCCCCAGAACCGAAGAAGAAGGATCTCTCTCACATTCAATGTTACAGGTGTGACAAGTATGGTCACTTTGCTCGAGATTGCAAATTAAAGTCTACACAACATGTTTCTACTGCGGAAATTGACATAGGGACATCTCAGAAGGAGCCAAGTTCTAGAGTCGATTTAGAAGGTTTCTTATTCATCTCCACTCTTTCAAGTAATGTAAAATCTGACAGTGATACTTGGTTGATAGATAGTGCTGCTTCACATCACATCACAAGCTACAGAGAGCATCTTACAGACTTAGTAGAGAAAGAGTCTAACTGAAAAGTGATAATTGGGGATGATGTTAGCTATGCCGTAAAAGGAGCTAAGGCCACTTCCTTCCAGCTAGATTCAAGTATCCCTCTTCATTTGAGTGATGTATTGTTTGTACCTGGGATCAAAAGGAACCTTGTTTCCATTTCAGCCTTGGAGGACAAAGGGTACAAGGTTTCCTTCTTTGAAGGAAAGGTTCTTGCATGGTCGAAGAACTCCAGCATAAATTCAGCTTGTGTGATTGGGACTCGTCAAGAGAACCTATTGATGGAGCCTGCAAATTTTTTTTGTCCCATCTCAAACCCTCATCATATTTGAAGGAAAAGATAATGTCTAAGGGTTTGGGGTTTTATTTATCTTGAGAACTTGCAGGGTTCTATTTTACCATTGACCTCTTATTGCCCGTTGCTGGTTGATAAGAAACAACTTATGTCGTCTATCACCATCAGGTAACCGGCCCTCTCGTGCCTAGGTCTGATTTTCCAAATTTTCATAAGGTCAAGTGAAAGGCCTTTTTGGCCTTTACATCGTTTGTATTCCGTGACCTAGGAATTTTAAGTCCCTTCTCTCGTGTTATCCTAGGGTGACCCCTTTTTTCAAAACAACTTAAGCACACGTGCTTAATGTCTTCACTTAAGTCTCGATGGCCTTTATGTCTTCATCGCCCATCACTGATTGTTTTCCAAGTATATGTTCTAGAACAACGATGAGCGATGAACAACATTTCCTTATCTCACTCATCGCTAATGGTTTCCTAAGCCCTTGAATAGAAATAGCGATGAGCGATTTGCATTGTATTGGTAAAGGATCACTCATCGCTAATGGTTTTTTGAACCTTGACATTGTAATAGCAATGAGCGATGTTTTTATGTTCTTATACTCTCATTGCTCATCGCGGATAGTTATAGAATGGCAAATGTAAAATTAGCGATGAACGATATGTTGTAATTTCCTTTACATTGTGTATCGCAGATAGGTGCTATGTACTAAAGTTCAAATCAGCGATGCGCGATACACACATTGTCATTATGTAATTCTCTCATTGCTAATTGCTTGCAAAATGTATGAGGAGAATTAGCGATGAGCGATGGCTTGAGGTTTCTATATTTTATCGCTTGTCGCGGATTCATCTCAGAATTCTATTTCCAAAATGGCAACGAGCAATGGAGTCCTATGTTCAAAGGTCCTCTCGCTAATGTAATAAGATCCTATGGACGATGTATATTGTGCCTTTGATTATATTTGTGAAGGTGTACGTGTCCCAATCTGATTTTAGCGACATATTTCTCATCGTTGATGGAACCTGAGGTACGAAGTCTAGATTGACGACGCACAATGGAAGGAGGAACGTGACCAATGACTTGACACTAATCCAAAGGCTGAGATTTCATTGCAAGGATGTTCACAATCGCTGATGAAGCCAATAAAGAACAACGTGCATCCACAATGAGCGATGCACTGTGGAAAGGGCAACATGGCAGAATCCAACAGACACCGTGCATAGTAAAGATGAAGGTGGCATGATAGAGGGAGAACCATTGATGTAATTTCAAAATTAGATGATCAAACGGACTAAATTTCATCAGGGCAATTTCTCCATCTTTGATTGAACCCTAGAAGTCTAGGAAAAACAGCGAGAAAGCAATGAAACAAACAAGGAAATATTCTCTCTAAGAAAGGAAGACATTGGCCTCTTGTACTTCGCCGATTTCAGTGGAAAGGCACGGATTTCGCTGGCGACACGTGCTAATTGGAATATCGTGTATGATTTTCTCAGGAATAAGAAAAGATGTGGCAGAATTTGAGCTGGCATCACTATTTTCTAGGGACAAGTTGATAATGACTGAAAAACGGTCCTCAGATCACCATGGATGAAGTTTTAAATACTTCAAGATTGACGGCCTAGATTCAAAGATGAGTTGTTCAGTTATCAACTTGCCTGCACGAGGATTGTCTGATTCATTAATATCTGCATGAGCCAAATGGTCTATTCAATGCAAATCCCCTGTCATTAATGATTTAGTTTGTAGTAAGTGTAAGGCGAAGGATAGTAACGGGGTGTGTGGGTATTAGTCTTCCTCAAGAAAAAAGGTGGGAGCAAGTAGGTCTGCCATGATGATTCAAGAATCTGAAGGATTAGGTTCGTGTACCTAGTCTGAGGAAAATGCCCCTGAGGATGAAATTGTGGCACAAGGAGCTCCTAATAAGCCAGAGAGTGGAGAGCGCCATCAGAAATTTGAGAAGCATGGTGTCAGGAGTAATTACCGACTACAAAACCAAATCATTTCAAATGAAGTGGTTAAGTTCAAAGGGAAAAGGCTGGTGGAGCATGAGAAGAATGAAAAGAGGAAGTGCAAGCACCATGAAGCTCACATGGGAGAACATAACTTCCCTAATGAGGCTACTAATAGCCCCTCAGGCAATGAGGGTGATGCTAATCTGGGTTGTGATCATTATCTTTCCTCCCCAATACCTTTTGGAATTTCTGACGAGGAGATAGTGGTTCCACCAATTCCACCACGTGCAAAATGTGGGCAAGTATCCTCTGAGGCTGATGACTCAGAGTAATGACTGTGCCCCATTTTTTTTTTTGATGAAACCAGGGTTTGTTTGCCTGGAGGACCCAACTCAGAGTTCAAGTGATTTCTTGTTTCACGTGTTGAATTGGAAGCCTTCCAGGTTGACGTATAAGAGAAGTCTTGGACTACATGATTTTGGCGGCATGTATGTTGTTTCCAAATGATACACTAGTCTATGCTGGAGCTACGCATGGAGAATCTTCTTTGGTCAACAAGGATAAGGATTTGATGCTGCTGCAGTAACAAACTATTGCCTGTCAAGGAGCTGGTGTGTTTTTATGCAAGGAATATGAGACTTGTCTTTTACTCTTCCATTTTCCATGATGATTACATGTAACTAACTGAGGATGTCTCAAACTCTAGTGTAAATGACTTCCAAATTAATATGAAATGTAAATGTATTTGAGCCTGACGCTTGTTGCTCCCTTGTTCTATAAAAGAGATTTCAGGGCTCATTTACAATGTCGGATTTTTAAGTCAGAATAGGGTTCCAGGTGAAAGCTAAGTTCATAGAAAGCACTTAGAATAGATTACTGATAAATAGGCCAATAGTTCATCATGGATAAAAAGTCCGGTATAGGATCTTAAAAGGTTCTATAGAAGTTACTAATATCGAAACAAATCTTAATCTGGGAAAAACTACTCTCCTATGTATATTTCTTATGAATTATAAATGAAAAATGCTAATGGTGTTATCATTTATCTTCAAGTTTTCCATTTGAATGTATCACTCTGTTTTCAACTTTAACTCAAGGAGTTAATTAAAACGCTTAAATAGGGTTATAGAATTTGTAAGGAGTTGCTTAGGATTTCCAAGAAGTGTTTTTAAGCATTGTGAGTTTTCATAATACAAAGTATTTTGAAAATATTCTATCAAGCTTTAAACTGAGTAATTCATATATTACTGAATTTTATATTTGACTTCGTTGCTCCAATTGATGAGACACTGGTCAGTTCATCAGAAAAACCTTGCATGAGATGAGCAAATAAGCATACTGAACCTTAGACTTAAAATGAGAACAATATTCATTAAAATCTTTTCGTGGATTGTGTGGGTTAAGTATATCCCCGATTCCTAGCAAATACATAGCCATTCATTTAAGGATCCACCAAATCTACAATGAGATGGATTTTATTTGATGTAAATAGGAATCAATCTATGTATAAATGTGTTATTAATTGAATATATCCCGTAGAAACACAATTAGGATCACCTTTCTGGGTCTCACAAAGCTTGAAGTGAAGGAGTAAGGATTACAAAATCCTATGCTCGTTGTGTTGGCCACTAACCATGTAGTTCTTCATAATAAGAGTTGGCTACTTTTTAGAGAATTGCTTAGCTCTACTAGAAAAATCACCAACACCTATACAGATTGTCATTGCGATCAGTTTCTTCGAAGAGGAGGAAATAACATTCAGAGGGAGTCTGTCAAACCAATAGAGGA
>VDFB02132459.1:0-18996 GCA_007258455.2 Sequoia sempervirens
CTAATGGGAAAGTAATATAAATATGTCTGAATACCCTAAATCTATTTAAACAATAATAACTAGAATTCACTGACTTTGAATTCAAACTCTCCAAGCTAATAAATGTGATTTGAGCTCTACTACTCTCACACATAGATGTAAGCAATGGAAACCCCCACCTTGGTTAATGTCATTGAGAAGCCAAAACTGAAGTATAAGAAGTTGTTACATTGGTGGTTTTCGTTACACCAAATGATCAACCTATTAATGCCTGATAAAACTACCAGATTTATACAAGATACATGGGAGGTGGTTAAGCCATGTCACAAACTCGAGAACTGCACTACACACTACAAGGATACCAAGAGTGAATTATTGTAACAATCCCCCCTAGCACAAGTGAGGGGTTTGAACCCATGACATCAGCTCTAATACCAATTGTTACATTGGTGGTTGTCATTGCACCAAAAGATTGACATGTTAATGCCCGATACAATTGCCAAATTTATACAAAATCCATGGGAGGCATTTAAGCCATGTCACAAACTCAAGCTCTATGTTGCACAACACAAGGATACCAAGAGTGAATTCTTACAACAAAAGTATTGATTCAAGGAAATGAAAGTCAACAAGGATGGGAAATTCTCAAATATCCCCATAGACATAGTCTACACAGAGGATGTGTAGAAATACATCCATGAGTTGATCATAGAAATTGACCATACAAAATTTGAAGAGCTTAGGTTAAACCTCATCAACCTAGACCAAAGGACATACCAACCCTAGTTTTAGGGAATAGGAAAGAATATTATTGACATCTGGAAGGAATTCCCAAACATTTTTGATGAAAACAATTGGGTGCAACTAGTTCTCAGTAGGGTCCATGATGAATTTATATGCTTGGACAAACCCTACCACATTACAAGAGAAGTAATCCATGCAGTTAGGGTTGAGCATGTCTAGAGAAGTCCCAAAAAAGAAGTAAAGAATGATGTAGTGGCTAAACTTACTAGAGAAACACCAGACAGGTGTAGCCTAAGTGTTTGAGCAATCAAAAACCCTAGGGTAAGGTATGCAACAATGAGGATTGCATACAAGATCTACTATGTAAATAGGGAGGACTTCACAACAATAATGATTATCCATACCACCTATCAAATGATGATAGAGGGAAAATATTTTGACCATTACAAAGTGATGTGAGAGTAGCTCATGAAAAATCTCTAGAAGATTAAAACCTCCTAATACAATTTTTGGTACGGTACACTCCTAATCTATCTAGTATTCTAATTTTTGAATGATCTTATGACATTGAAAGGGAAAGTTTAGAAAACAAACCTTTATGTAGTTTCTCAAATCAAAATGCACACCTAACGATTCTAAGAAAAATAAAAAAATATCAAAACATATTGGGGGTTCTTTAAGAGCTTCCAACAAAAATGTAAGCTAGGGAGTAGATACCATATGAATTCATCAAGTAGTAAATCAACACCATCACCTTCTTGGTGGACAAGGACTATACCTACATGGAGGTAGTGGAGCCATGGATTGCTTGGATCCCCAAGCTCCCATATGAGATATCATAAAAGGAGGTGGATGCATATGATGCAAACATACACAACAAACCAAAAGAAAAATACAGAGAGGTTTGGAACATATAAGGATATCATGGATTAAATCCATAAGAAAAATGCCCAGGAGAAGTTTGAGAAGAACAAAGAGCAGTTGTAGACATAATGGGACATTCCACCAAAGGAATCAACACAACCATTATTTTTGACACCAACTTTGAAAAATGCACATCAACTATAAGAAGGTCTAATAGACATCGCAACACTGCAATCACATAATATAAGGGTCCCACATCTTCTTCATAGATGGTAACTAGACTAGATGTGCAAGAGGTATTAAAAAAACTACTACAAATGAGTGTGCAAAAGAAGGGCGATAGAAAAAGGGCCAAGAAGGTGGTCAAAATGAAAATAATTCAGAATCCTAGCAAAGAGGAGGAAGAAGAGGTATAGGAGGTTCCAAAACCTCCATAGAAGAGAAATAAGGAATGGACTATGGAAATTTAAAAACTAGAGGTAGCAAAGCAATTATAGCCACTGATCAATGTGATGGTGACTACAAATGCTATCATCTACCATGATATGCTCTTGCAAGTGTTATCTATGTATGAATATCTAGACATTGACAATGAGGATAGGTTAATATAGAGCTTGATAATGTATATAAGGAAATTTGATAAAGGTTTAGAAGAAGTAATCAAGTACTTTCCACAACCAATAATTGTTACAATCTAGGAAAGAAGAGACAAATCCCTAAAAGAAGAGGAATAAATAAGGGAGAAAACAATTATAGAGGTATGGTTTGACCTTATTGTAGAAAAAATATCAACTCACACATTCTCAAGCACAAGAGCTCCACATAAAGCAGAGGGTAGACACATTGATGGGAGGAAAACAAGAGGAGATTTCTAAAATATAGGAGGAAACTACCATAATTACAAAGAAACTTCTAGATTCAATACTAGAAGAGGAAAAGAAAAGAACCAACCAACACCTTCTCCACAAGAATCCCACCAAATGTAAAAGGAGATGATGAACAAGAGTAGTGTTGATGTGCCTTTTTGTACTTCTCAAATAGACAACACATAAGTGTATTGCCTCTCTTGAAAGGTGAAAATATGCAACTGAATTTTAGAAAGTCACCCCAAGGTCTCTTAGGTGTTAGGTCATGAAAGTGCAAGAAAAACTTAGTTGTTTGATGTGATTTTCTAGTAATCACAAGGGGCATTTATGGTTGACAAAGCATGGAGTTTTCTTGGGTCTGTGATGAAGTTTTAGATTTTTGGAAATGAATGAATAGTGACAACAATGTCAAGGTAGTAGTCTAAAACTCACTTCCATCATTAGATTTATCTTTATAGTGATGCTGAGAACTTATGTCTAACTTTAGATTTTAAAAGAAATAGCAAAAAGGAAAAGGTTTTAGGAGTTTTCCTAAGTCTGCAACTAAGATGAATAGTAACAATGGAAGATGCTATAGTGGAAAAACTTCCAAACTCAGTTTTTCTTAACTAGGGACAACCCACAGTCTCACAGAACTAGTGCAATCTTCTAAGGCTTTCTTATGATTTCTAGACTACAACATGAACACTAAAAGCATGCACATTCATAGTTTAAGTTAAGTGTTGTAAATGAATTAGCTTAGACTAACATTACACAACAATTTTTCATCAACAAATGGCCAAAAGTATGAGCTAAAAGTGCATTAAACACAATAGCATGCATCCACCATTAAATCTCAACATGAACTACTAATAGAAAACAAGCTCAAATTGAAATAAACAATGCTGAAATAAAATTTTGGACATAGAATCATGTACACATAAAGAGAAACACACAAGAAACCATCAACTCAATGATTTTCTTATATATTGTAGTAGCGTGTCTTTACACAACTCATCTCTCTTTGAAAATAATAGGTGTAGACACCTAAAAATGACCTAGGCCTGCAAGCTTCATTTTTACCACTTTCCGTCCGAGCATGATTATGACACTTTAATTATGTTCCTAACCCATCTTCAACTATTAATTAAATAATTCACAATTATTTAATTAATTTAGGGTCTTCTATTCTTCCTGATTATTAAATGAATAAATTATATTTATTTAATGCATCACTAATTATCTAAAGTCAACTCATAATTAAATAAAGTTCTCATTTTATTTAATTAATCTTTGTCATTAATGTCCTCCTGATTATCAAATAAATATATTTTAATATATTTATTCAATATGTCACTAATTCCTAAATCCTCTCTTTTAATTAAATAGATTTGCTAATTTATTTAATTAATTAACCACTTCTTCTAAATTAAATAATTATTTTTAATTATTTAATTGTTGTATGTGACACTTCTTTATTTTTAAATAAAGCAATTTATTTAAAAATGTCTCACAGTTAACTGATTCTTCTTTTAGTAATTAATTTCAAAAATCAATTACTCATCTCACAAAATCCATATTTTGAATTAATTTAATTCAAATGGAAGAGGTTCTCTACAAATCAAGCAATTTCAAAATTATTGATTTTCTTCTAAATCCCATCTCTTATCTTAAGGATTTTCTTTTGCTAATTCATCCTAATTGTCACATCTTGATTAATTGTGATGAATTAAATTTATTCCACACATTTAAATTTTTCCTTAACCCTAATCAGAGGAGTTTACTCTGAATCTTAAACTGATTCTAGGAATTTTCTCTAATCTCTCATCTCGGGTCTCATCTGATCCAAAAACTTAAGGCCTTCATAAAATGCTATTTTGTTCTCATTTTTGCATTAGATGCATACACACATTAGATGCACATAGACTCTACAGACATTACAACATTTGTCATCTTACTTCATTTAGTCTTTTCATATTTAGGCATAGGCATTTCAATTATATTGTCATAGACATTAGGCATTTAGACATTGATCAAATCCTTCAAATCTTGGTGTAGGACTTAGACTTGTATTTTCAGATTGCTCGCATGTCAAATCTGAGGGCAACACATCAACCAGCAAGTAAGAAGGTGTTACAAAAGTGAAGCATGGAGGTCTCGACGGTTTTATAGTATAATCGTTCTTTATTTTACTTCCATGTGTTTTGTAATTGCTTTGGATTTTATTGGTTGGCTCCATTGATTTTCGTTCCTGAATCAATCCCTAAAACTAACCATAGAGAAGTAAAATTTTTCAGATTCTCTACATTTTAAAAACTCTTTGAGATTTCAGATAGATCTTCTATTTTTCATTTACCTGCCAAATTTTTTTCTAAAAAAACTAGATTGTTGCGAATTAGTTGAACCCTCAATAGTGACCAATTATCAGGGTTTGTTGTTGGCTTGTGCATGTGGAATAAACACTTCAAAGGACACATTGGATCAAGCGTGACAGCATGATGCATTCAACTATTTTTATCACTGTCAGCATCATTAAATGTGGTGGAGACCTAAATCTGGTTATTAATTGCTTAATTTTATATTCTTCATCATTCTTCTATATTTATCACACACTTAATTAATCATCTTTATTGACTTTCTGTTGAATAAATAACTTTTAAATATTTAATTAATTCACAATTTTTCTTTATTCTACTTAATTAATTTAAACGCTTTCTTATTTCAGAATTATCTCATTTAATTAACTCCTGATTCTTTCCATATGAAATTAACAAATTATTTAATTTACTCTTTTATCATATTTTCGAACTATAATTAAATAAATTCATTATTTATTTTAATTATTCATTTAAATCCCTTCGCCACTCTTAGTTAAATAAATATTACTATTTAATTCATTCTTCAATATCTAGTGCCTTGGAATTAAATGAATTATTTAATTCATTAATTCTATTTTAACACATTCTTCATATTTTAGGATAATTATGTGAGTTATCTAAGTATTCACTTTTACTCAACTCGACACCAGGTATTTTAATCGTTGTTAACTATTGATTTAATGTCTGAGTGGCGTCTTCGAGTAATCTCTTCGTCTAACCATTCAATCATCCACTTCTAACTCAATTGCGTGTACATGCGGATTAATTAAATATTCTTATTTAATTAATTAAGTGTTGTGCGTGCGTTCGAACAGAGAGTTGCTTTAATCAATCTTCATCTTTGTCATGCAAAGATATTTCTTATGTTTTCGAATGCCGAACTAAAGATTAAACCATTTATTTAATCTTTAATTCTATTTCTAATTCGAATCACTCGTGTCAATTCTATCAGTTATCTGAATGCATGTCTAATCAGTCAATCTCAACCGTCCGTTAATCTTTCAATCTTGGCCTGTCGTTCAAATAATCAATTTTCTATAAATTGATTTGTCATTCTTCATTCCAATCTCTCTCGCGAATTTAATAACTTTGGAGAGCACTTTTGTCTTGAATCTTCGATATTTTTCTAATCACTATCTTAGGCTATACTTGCACGAATTACTTAAAAATCTGAGGGCAATTATACCATACAAGCGAAATGGAGAAGGGCAATCGAGATAATTCATGGAAATACGTTTGAAAATTGATGAGATTGTTCTAGTTTTAATCACGTTTTTACTTTCCCATGTTCTTTGTTGCTTAACGTATGAATTTGCATTCTAGATTTAGTATTTGTATGCATGTGTGCTTCTAACAATCTTGATTCTTGTTGTCTATTGTGCAAAGCTTGTTTCATTTTCAGCGTTACATTTTGGTGAACCCAACGTGAAGACACCATCTTCGCGAATCCGTAGATCTTTTAATTTTTGATTTTGCAAATTTTTCGTACGGAACGACGCATGTGAAGTTTCTGCACCGCAATTGATTTTCTGGAACCGCATGTGAAGTTTCTGCACCGCAATTGATTTTCCGGAATCGCATGTGACGTTTTTGAACCGCAATTGAGTTTATGAACCGCATCTAACAGAGAAACGACGCATCTGGAAATTCTTGAATCGCAAGAGATATCCCGAGCCGCAACTGAAAAAGAAATGATGCATCTGACTGGTAACAAAATGATGCAATTGACTGGTAAAATTTTATTTCTGCTTTCGGCCATCTAGAATTTTCAATTGATTTTTGTGTTACTGATATTTGATTTTCAGCGTGTGGCCATTTGGAGTTAACAAGATTTTGCAAGATGATTGGTGAAGACAAAATTGAAAATTACTAATGATATCTTCTGCAGGACGCTTGTCGAAGACCCTAGTTAAATTTTGAAACAAATTATTTGGTAGCATAGCAAATCTTTCATTTGGTTAAAATTAACAAGTGTCTACTATGTTTGGTGCGAAAGCACAAGTCTAGTTACCCTTACGATTTGGTATATCGAAGTATCCTCTCCCCTTGCACATCCGTACGATCCTGGGTGTAAGAGAAACGGTTACCAACTCTAGAACTTGGGCCTGTTCTAGTGGGAAAAAGTACTCACCCCAGAATGACTCAGACCTGTAGCACCCTGAACCCGAGGGACTTCCAGCCGGTATATAAAAGTGGGTTCTTGGGGAAACCCAAAGAATCACGAGTGTGGTTCCGACGAGATGGATCCGAAAGGGGACTCGCGCCGTATGGATCACACCCCATGAACAGAATGCCCGAATTAAATACCCTTTGTTGTAGAGACCAACCTATTTGTGGCCATTGCTTGGTATTAGTGCAGGGTATAGTATCATGCCCGAAGATTACTCACTACTGATCCCCTTGAGTAGAGATAGCGGTTCTTGGGATGTCACTACCCAATGAATTCGAAATTGGTGTGCTCGAAAGACGTTAATGAGCCGTGGAGGGGAGCCAATGCCACCAAATTCCTAATCTATCTGCTCTCGAGAAGGAAAGGTGTTCATCACCAATCCGGGGTATAACTGGTGGGCTATACCAAGTATACAAACCCTAGGCCTTTGGCCTATTAGGATGTGCTTGTCTGTTATCACTTTAAACGTTCTGTGAGTCCAAAATTGAAACTGAAAACACTTTGTCTTATGATTGTCTTTGATTGTTAGAATTTGATCATAGAAAATTGGGTCAGTTTAAATTTCATGTCACTGAAAATTCACAGAGAGTCGTAATTGTTCACCAGAAACACGCATCTGATTTTTAGAGTCGCATTTGTTAATTTTGAGTCGCATCTATAAGTTTTGAGTCGCATCTGTAATTTTTGAGTCGCATCTGTCAGTTTGGCTCGCATCTGATTTATATAGGTCACATCTGGTTGTTTTGAGCCGCATATGTAATTTCTGAGTCACGTCTGTCAGTTTGACTCGCATTTGTTTTAGAAACACCACATGCGTTATATTCTGAGTCGCATCTGTCAGCTTGAGTTGCATCTGGTAATTTTGAGTCGCATCTGTCAGTTTGAACTGCAACTGTTAAATTTGAAACGCATCTGTCTGATTACCATAAAAACCAAAATTCACTGTCACTGTCCAGTTAGCAGGGTTATACCAGTTTCAGTGGTCTTCATACAAACAGTCTTCGAAAATAGAAACCTGAAATGATTTGCTCAATTTTGCATCCTTTAGGTTCATTTAGTCATTACCATAGTTGTCTTCAGTTAGCATTTACCTCCATCTTAGGGTTCATAGTACTTTGCATTAGACTTTTAGAGAGGTCACTTTTACAAACTTTAGGAGTAGTCCACCATCTATACTCTAGAAAGGTCATAGTGTCAACAAAATCTGCCATTGAACCTAGTCTTATCATCATCTACTTTGTCCTACAGAGAGTCGTCCTAGCTCATCAGTCTAGTTAGGAAACTCAACTTGTCTTTGATCTTTGTCCTACATTGGTTCCTTGACTTATCTAAATTGACACTTTGGTTTGACTTTAGGTAGTTGGTCCCTTCACCTTGGGTTTATAGAATTGATCATTTTAGGGTCTCACTTAGACTTCTTGCACCTTTAGAGTCTAGACTAGTATCATCATAGGACATCCCTTATTTTGCATAAAAAAAAAAAAAAAACATAGAATAGAGTCATACAGTTTCTAGATATAGTTTTGCATTTCCTGCATATTGAGCTTGTCTTACATGGTTGAAACTAGCTCTAAGAGAAGAGAGAGAGAAAACATGTCGAACCCAAGCGAGTTCATCAACCCATTTTCTTCAAGACCTCATAAGACTCTATTAGACAAATTTACCACTAGAAACACACAAGGACATGTTACAACAGAAGACATAGAGGCTGCCGCACAGGACCCTGAGTTTGCCTCTTTTGTAGATGAGTACCTAGCAAACGATCGTCAACGGTTCTTAGGAAAATTTCTAGCTGAAGGTGCTACCTTACCTCCAGGATTTGACATTAGCACCTTACAAACTCAACCTACACAAGGGACAAATACCATGACTGCTAGTACTACTATACCTCAAGTCAGCACGACTATGCCATCTAGCACGTCTACACAGAGTACG
This sequence comes from Sequoia sempervirens, assembly GCA_007258455.2. Taxonomy (NCBI): domain Eukaryota; kingdom Viridiplantae; phylum Streptophyta; class Pinopsida; order Cupressales; family Cupressaceae; genus Sequoia; species Sequoia sempervirens. The sequence continues at coordinate 8,916 of VDFB02132459.1, forward strand.
ACAGTCCATACATCCCCATTTGGTACACCTACCATGACATCAGGATTTAGTTTCACTACAGGGGCTTCATCATCTACCCCCTTCAGTCCTCTTAGTGGGAGTAAAAGACCTAAAACATCAGCCCATACATCTTATGTTGGTGTCACAAGTGCGCAATCAACAACCACACCTATTGCTAGCATTATGGGTACCTTGCCGCAGTCGATGGCCATACCTAGTGCTCAGGTCACTAGTACTATACCAAGGATTACACAAACAGGGGGCATTCCCTCCTTCCAATATGGCAATCAAAATACACCTTTCCAGACTAGCAGTCAAAATCAATTTACATCAGTTCTGAATCAGAACCCCTTTTCATAGATTGGTAGTCAGAATCTGTCTACCCAGATTCCAGGCCAAAACTATTTCACATCGGTTCCGAATCAGAATCCCTTTGTACAGAGTGGTACTCAGAATCCATTTACACAGAATCCAGGACAACATCAATCTATGCCGATTCCAAACCAGAATACATTTACCAACATTCGAATCCAAATCCACCTCAGATGCCAACGTTCAATCAAAACCCATCACGAGACTTTGGATTTCAGAATACATATATGGATCCGCATAATCCTTCTAGCACATCTTTGACTCAAGTTGACGTCCTACAAACACAAATGCAGGCATTACAAACGCAAATGGATAACATGTCAGTGTCAACTAAGAAATCATTTTCACCAAAGGACATATGCCCATTCCCTTTTGATAGATCATTGTACATGACACCTTTCCCTCACGGATATGTCATACCAAATCTTCCTAAGTACAATGGCAAGCGCAATCCAGTAGAACATATCAGGGAATTTTCTACCATATGCATTGATGTCGCTTACGACCCCACGTACCTTATGAGGCTATTTCCATGAAGTCTTGTAGGGGTTGCACTAGAATGGTTTTCGGGTCTAGATTCTGGCATTAGATCATGGGGAGAGCTAGTCAAGAAATTTGTGGAGCAATTCTCCTTCCACATTGACCATGAGATAAATATAGCAACCTTGTGCCACACAACACAAGACGAAGGTGAAACATTCATTGCTTTCTTCCAGAGATGGAGAACTATTGCTAGTAGATGTCCTATCGAGATACCTGAAAAACAAAAGGTTACAATGTTTCAAGAAAACCTTCATCCAAAACTCAGGAGTAACTTAAGGGTACATTGCTGCATATCTTTTTCGGAACTAGTGGAAAAGGGGGTGATAATAGAGAAGGATCTCATTGAAAAGGGTGAACTCAAGATGACAACACCCAATCGAAACACGGTCGTACAAAACACTCCCACCGACAGAAACAGATTCTGGTCTCGCAACAAAAATGTCACCAATGATGGGGTGGTTGATGCTAAAACATTACAAGCAGGACCCCTCCTCACATTAAAAGGGCCTCATAACTTTGCCAACATGCTTAATGCTGTCAATCAACCTCCCAACGTGGTCCAAAACACTCAACGTCCACCACCAAGGAGATTCCAGAAACGTGAGTTCACTCCCTTAGGGGAACCCATTGAGTCGGTGTTCAAACAACTGTTACAACACAACCTCATACAACTGCAGGAACCAAGACAATACGATCCAGGACAGTTTAAACCAACTTGGTGGGATGACAATGCTTTTTGTGATTATCATAGGACTAAGGGACATAACCTACAAAACTGTCGACAACTGAAGAACATCATACAGGATCTTGTTGACAAGAGAATCATTGAAGTTAGTGGACAAAAACAAAAGACATCGAACACTGATCATCAAGTCTTTTCAGACCCACTACATGACCATGGGAAAGGAACTGTCCCCAGTTCGAGTACTAAGACCAATATGTCAGCCAATTATGCGAATATAAAACATGACTATGATAGTGGCAAAATCATTCATTGCCTTCGCGCCGCCAAGGACAACATCAATACCATTACTATCAAGGCTAATCCGGAATGTGCGGTCAATACTCATCGTACTAAGTTTGTTATCCAAGGCCCTCCATCACAGCAAGCATCACAACCTTCCAAGTTACAATATAACCTACTTGACCAGTTGGGGAAGACCCCAGCCCAAATTTCAATCTTGGAATTGTTGCGTATCTCCCCCGAGCATCGGTCTATCCTCGATAAGGCTTTACAGAATACCACGGTCCCTAATGACCTTGATGTCAATCATTTCTAGGAAATGGTGGGCTACTTAACCAATAATCATCATGCCACATTTTATGAACAAGACTATGCCACCGAAAAGACGAACCACAATGACCCTTTACATCTAGAAGTCCTTGTTGATGACACCAAAGTTAGATGAGTTTTGGTAGACGGAGGAGCAGGGTTAAATCTATGCACTTTAAAACTAATTAAGGCATTAGGTATTTCAGAAGCATGCGTAGACACCACCAAGAGTATTGTCATTAAGGCTTATGATGATGAAGAAAGAAAATCAAAGGGGGTGGTAACACTTCCTATCAGAATTGGTCCTGCGGTAATGAAGACAAAGTTCTAGGTCTTGGATCTCACCCTCCCTTATAACCTTTTGCTAGGTAGACCATGGATTCATGCCATGAAGGTGGTCCCTTCCACATATCATCAGTGTCTTAAATTCCATTACAATGGCACCGAAATAACTATCGATGGTGATCTCGACCCTTTCCAGTATTGCACCAATCTAAAGGACATCCCTCAATGTCAAGTGCCAGTCAACCAAGAGGCCTCATCATCTAATCCATCTTCTTATGTTGACCCATCCACGCTCTCTCGAACATCTATTGCACCTTCACTTCCCACTACTCCTAGGGTTGAGATCCAAGACAAGGGTTGTGGAGAGTATTATATGAAGACTTCCTATTGTGTTAGCCACTTGGTCCCTCCTAAGTCATATGGTTTGCCTACAACAGGTAGGGGACAGTCTATAATCACTATACATGTTCCCCCCACAACAACTTTCACTAAATGGGGTGAATTAAGCAAAGAGGCTGTAGATACAGAAGATGTTACTTCCTGGCTGTATAAGGAAGATAATCAAGAACCCCTTTTACTTGCTCATATTCCTACAAGACTATATGGAAAGGGTTTCAAAATCATGCAAAGCAAAGGATATGATGGACAAAGTGGTTTAGGCTTAAACCAAGATGGCAGAATTGAACCAATATTTGTTTCTCAGTGGCCAAAAGGAGTAGGGCTAGGGTTTCAACCGATTCAGATTGGCGTTCCTAGTACTCCATTACCCTTACTTGAGGAAGCACGTGCTTCAGAAGACATTAAGACATCTCATGAACCAATAGACCAAAATCATTGTAACTCTCCTGACTCTAATGATTATGAGTGGGATTCCTTATCCTCTACTTCTTCCATGGACCTTGACAAGTTATTTGGAGAACTTGACTTGCTGTTAAGTTCCTCACCAAACCCTTTAAATTCCTGTCCACCAAAGAAAATGACAAAAGAGGAGTGGTTTAAACACTACTATTGGGAATCACTTGATCCTACCTCTTGGCAACCTAAGCCACCTCTTTCTGATTGCCAAACCTTGGCATTGGGCCCACCTATTCATCCACCTAGACCCAAACCTAAGAGCAAAAAGGACTTGGTACAAGAATTTTGTGATCACATGAATAATTCAATCCTTACCTTGACCCCATTAGATTTTGATAACTCTGACGATGACATGCCCTTAGTTTATCCCCAACTCATTGATTGGGATCAACAAGATACACCCATTTTAGATACTTTTGAGAACGATGAAGCGATTGTTGAGTTCCTGGGATTACGTGAAGGCATACCTAATGGGGATCATAAAGCTGGTTTTACCATTGACTTGGACAATAAAGCATATTTTTGGGAATCTGTTCAACCCTCCAGTCACAAAAATGAGAAAAAGAATAAACAAGATAAAAAGGACGAGTCTCTAGGTGAAAACCGCAAGGCACCTCTAGACCATGAAAAATTAAAAAGAAAGGATGCATCCGAAGGTGAAAACCTCTCTGAGGCACCTAAGGATGGAGGTTTGAACATTCTTCCCATTACACAGGAAAAGTCACCTATGCTTGTGGAAGAAACTGTAGAGGTCAACATAGGCACAAAAGAGAATCCACGACTGGTTTATTTTGCAGCGTCATTGACAACAGGAGAAAAAACTGAGTTCCACGACTTCTTTGCACAGAGACAGATCAATTTTGCTTGGTCATATGCGGACATGCCAGGGTTAGATCCTGAACTTGTTCTACACCATTTACCTTTACAACGAGGTGCCAAACCAGTGAAACAGAAGTTGAGAAAACATCCAATGATTGTTTTATTAGTCAAGGCAGAACCAAGAAATTGTTAGGACGCTGGTTTCATCGCATCATTGACTATGCAGATTGGGTTTCCAATCTTGTACCAGTTACCAAACCAGCTGGGGGCATCCGCATCTGCACCGATTTTAGAGATATCAACAAAGCTTGTCCTGAGGATGACTTCCCTTTGCCTAATATTGACATGATAGTTGACATGACAGCAGGATATGAGATGTCCCTTATGGATGGATTCCGTGGTGGCAACCGTATAAAAATTACAAATTGAAGATCAAATACAAACACTTCACTTGTCCTTGGGGAATGTATTGCTTGGAATGTTATGCCCTTCGACCTCAAAATGCGTGGAGCAACCTATCAACGCGCTACGACTACTATCTTCATGATCTAGTACACACTTGTATGGAGGATTATGTCGATGACCTTATTGTCAAATCCAAGACAAGGATAGAACATTTACAAGTTTTGGACAAGGTATTTCAGAGGCTAGAGAAGTATAATGTGAGACTCAATCCAAAGAAATGTGTGTTTGGAGTCAAGTCAGGAAAGCTGTTAGGTTATATCATTTCAAGATGAGGTATTGAAGTGGATCCGGCTAAGGTGAAAGCAATCATGGACATGCCACCACCCCACAATCTCAGTCAACTAAGGACATTACAGGGAAGGTTGCAATCTATCAGAAGGTTTATAGTGCAATTAGCAGACAAGACACATCCTTTTCAACATCTTCTTCGGAAAGGAGTACCATTTGCATGGACAGCTAAGTGTGCAGAGGCTTTTCAATTGATTAAGGAATATTTACTTACACCACCTGTCTTAATGCCACCTGTGGAAGGAAGACCATTGATTCTTTATATCACAACAACCCATTCATCACTTGGAGCATTGCTTGCACAGAATGACGATGAAGGTCATGAACGGGCAGTCTATTATATCAGTCGGACTTTGGTTGGTTATGAGCTTAACTATAGTAACATTGAACGTGCCTGTCTTGCAGTAGTATTTGCTACCCAAAAATTGAGGCACTACATGCTAAACCATCAAACAATGTTGATTGCTAAAATAGATCCTCTGAAATATCTTCTTAGTAAGGCAGCATTAACAGGACGACTGGCCAAGTGGGTCATGATACTTAGTGAGTATGATATACAGTATGTAGAGAGAAAGGCTATTAAAGGACAGGTCATTGTTGATCAGTTGGCTGATGCACCAATACAGGCATATCACCCATTAGTGGCAGACTTTCCTGATGAGTTCATATTCACATTTGACACAAACATAACATGGAAACTGTACTTTGATGGCTCACATACAAATCATGGTTCAGGGGCTGGGATATTGTTTATCACACCACAGGGTGATTCCATCCCTAAATCATTCAGGATTACATTTCCATGCACTAACAACATGGCAGAATATGAAGCTTTAGTGATAGGTTTACGCATGGCAGTCAAGTGGAAAATCAAGAACCTACAGGTATATGGTGATTCTCAACTAGTAATAAGACAGGTAAATGATGATTATGAGACTAAGGATGAAAAGCTTGCTCCGTACAAGCGCATGGCTGATAGTTTTAAAGAGTACTTTGAAAAAGTCAAGTTTCATTAGATACCTCGTGTTTTAAACAAAGCAGCAGACGCTATGGCTACAATTGCCTCACTCCTTGACATTCCTAACAACGTGCCTAAGTTTGAGTTCTTGGTTGAACAGCTTTTGGTCCCCGCCTACGATATCCCAGATTCTGAAATGGTGTGTGACATTGTTGGTCCTGATTCCCCATGGTACAAAGAAATCTATGATTACCTTCATGCCGAAGTCATCCCCATTGGCCTATCCAATAACCAACGTAGGACATTCCTTCGCAAGTCAGCCAAATATACCATCGTCAGAGACACCCTATATAGACGCACTTTAGATAATACCCTACTGAGATGTCTTGATTCTACTGAAGCACAAGCAACCTTGCGTGGGGTGCATGAGGGTATATGTGGTTCACATTCTAGCGGTCCTACCTTAGCCAAAAAGATTATGAGACCGGGTTATTATTGGCCTACTATGGAAAAAGACTTATATGTCTTTGTAACAAAATGCCGCCAATGCCAAGTTCATGGAGATTTGATACATGCCCCAAAGACAAGAGTTTGGCCCCATAACATCACCATGGCCCTTCGCCCAATGGGGACTCAACCTCATAGGTAAGATCTATCCTACATCATCCAATAGCCACAAGTTCATCATCACTACCACTGAGCATTTTACGAAGTGGATTGAGGCTATTCCCATGACATACATTACCGTAACACAGATTTCTAGATTTATTCCAAACTATAATCATCTCGGTTTGGGTATGGTGTCCCTCAGTCTATAATCACTGACAATGGCTGCCCATTTAAGAACCAAGAAGTCCGTCACTTGTGTGATCAATTTCATATTCAACATCACTTCTCCACTCCATATTACCCCCAAGGTAACGGCCAAGCAGAGGCATCTAACAAGATCATCATTAGAATCCTCAAGAAGACTGTCAATGATGTTGGTCGTGACTGGCATTTACAGCTTAATCCTGCCTTATGGGCTTATTGTACAAGTATCCGTACTCCCACTAGTGCTACCCCATACTCACTTGTCTTTGGATTTGAAGCCATTTTGCCTATTGAGGTCGAGATTCCTTCACTAAGGGTATCCCTGAAAGGCCACATTGATGATGAAGAGTATCGAGTGTCGAGACTCCATGAACTAGAATTCCTGGATGAGCGAAGACAAAAGGCACTAGATCATCTTCAAGCATATCAGAATCGCCTTCGTCGTAGCTATAACAGGAGGGTCTTAAACAGAAATTTTGACATTGGTGACCTGGTTTTAATGGAGAACCCAAAGAATCAAGCAGAAAGAGACAAACCAGAAAGTTTGAACCTAATTGGTTGGGACCTTATGTTGTTACGGAAGCTTTTGGATCAGGAGCGTATCAACTCTCTACTCCTGAAGGTGAACCATTGTCCTCACCAATCAATAGTATGCATCTGAAGAAGTTCTATGCATAGCTTCTGGGAGCCTTTGTCTTATTTAACAAAAATACAAAAAAAATCATTATCAAGGTGAAAACCTGGCAAACAGGCGTCTTGGCAACACCAAATAAAAAATAAAAAAAATTAGTTAATATGGAAAATAGTAAAGACAAATCAATCGTCCAATGGTGAAAACCACTTCGGTGGCACTTTGGATAGGTACCATGGTGAAAACCTGGCAAATAGGCGCTATGTGTACTCAACTCTACTCCTTTGTCTACTAGTATTCTAATCTATCTTGTATATACACCACTTCCCTGTACATAGCACACTTCATTATACATAGTCCCTTATCCCTGTACATAGCCCACATTCGTGTACATAGTCCACTATCTTGTATATATCTGTTACCTTTTATGTCCATCACTTGTATATATCAGTCCTAATAAGTGGTAGTCTTTTCCATAGCTTGGAACGATTGACATCGAGAGCATTTCATATCCCCCATCTTAATCTATTCATAGTCAGTTGGTCTTATACTCGACTGGGGGCAGACACTTGACCTGCGTCACATGGGTTCTTACATTGGCTGTGTTGAAGACGTAAAACCATGAAAATCCAAAAACATCGCAAAATGACCTAGGAAAACACAAAAAACATTGAAAACTTCAAAAATCCAAAATAGAGTCACCACGCATTCTGTCAATCTTGTCGCCGTCGAACCACGCTGTTTCAAGGACCGGACGTAGCGCGCCATTCCGCCGATGTGCCCCGAAAAGGTCGGGCCGGGCTAGGTTTGTTCTGTATTAAAGTCATAAAGGCCAATCCATATGTCTATATGACAAGGTCATTGGTAGTGTCGAACTACGAGGCCTCTGCGTGTACAACGTAGGCAAGGCCATCACACGATGAGCCCCCGAGGCCGCACTAGGTCAGTCCATTAGGGTTTGTCACATTCGCTTTCACACATGTCTTCTATTTGTAGTCAGTCTTGTTGGTCGCAGTCAAGTCAAACTACGAGGTCTCTGCATGTACAACGTAGGCAAGGCACATCACACGATGAGCCCCCGAGGCCACACTAGGTCAGTCCTTTAGGGTTTGTCATCACACACAGTCAATTGTCAACACATCATATCAAGTCATGCATTACTCTGGTGAACAAGTTAGCAATGTCTCTGAGTCATATCAAACAACTTTCCAAACAAAACAATTCAAACAGATCAACCAACCGTCTGCTACAGGATGTGTCCTTCTTGGAAACAGACGTTATCAAAACAATCAACCTATGTCTTATTCAGGATGCGTCCTTCCTGCGTAATCGACAAGGTCACACAGTCAAACGTAGCCTTACATAGGTTATCACATCAACGGCATCTGACTCAACGTCTTATACGATACATGACTTTCTGAAACCAGGCTTTGTCATGCCTTATACAGATAGTCATAACATCGAAACCAAACTCACAGTCTTATCCGGTATGTGTATCTCCTGCAATCAGGCTCTATCAATCAAACAAATCAAACAAACAAATCATGTTTTGGCAAATATTTTCATTGGCTTATTGACTATATGGCTTATTTATCTTATCATTTATCTTAAATTGATGACTAGGATTCATGTTACTAGCTTTCTCAATGATGTCCCATGAAGGATTTAGAGAAGCAACGACGTATCAGAATTCTATTTTCTTTGACTGCTGTCTGTCGATTGTCTTTTAAATTTGATTTTGAGTCATGTTACTAGTTTCCTCAAGGATGTTCCATGAAGGATTTAGAGGAGCAATGACGTCTCATGACCTGTCTTTTCTTTTGTTTGTTGTCTGTGGTTTGTCCTGACAAAAAGACTGGGGTAACTTGTGTCCTTAGTATGAGTTAGTGACAATCCTTGTCTGCGACTGTCTGTTTTCAGCAAGTGGATGACCTTGCACACCTTGATTTATGTCATATCCTGGTGTTTGTCTCCATTTGTATTAGTCCCACCCAATGATGATAAAGTGCAATACCTTTTGTGATACGGTAAAATATCGAAGATTCCTAACACTAACATTTATCTTCTGTCTTTTCATTCTTTATCGATCTTCCATTCCGCATTAACAATTCTTCTTTCTTGCATTATGACAGAGTCCTGTGACACAAAATGGTATACATCATCCTGCATCAACATACATGTTAGAAACATACATATATATAGGCATATGTCACATTTAGATTATCATGGCATAATAGACAATAATCATCATTTAACATTGCATATCATAAGTAATAAACTGTAAATACATACATCATATTATATTTGTATAGCATCACATGTCATTATACATATAACATCACATTGCATCTCATAATCATATAGAATCATATGTCATATAGAATCAAATTTATCGCATTAGTTGCATAAACAACATAAAGTACATACAACCATCCATCACATAGGCATATCATATAAACATCACATGTATAAATCAAGACTGCATAATCAATAAATAGACAATGCATATCATAAGAATCACCGCCAAAATCATATATACATATCGCTCATATGTGTCACATCACAATGTCATAATGTATCATAAATACATGGAAGCCCGCAGGCTATCGGATCAAAATACAATGTCTCAAATGGACCTCAAAACTGTATCTCTATCCTGAACTGCCACTGCCATCATGTCGGGAGTGTGTAGGAGACTGATGTTGGGAACCTGCTGATCTCGGAGCTGTGGGAGGTCTGTCATATGGCCCTGCTCTGCGTGGCTGATCCACTCCCTCTG
>VDFB02132460.1:0-17294 GCA_007258455.2 Sequoia sempervirens
CAAGATACACCCCTATGTTAACCAATCAAAATGTACCATAATATGATGGATCATGGTGGCCTTGACAAGTGATGATAGGGAGCTCAATTGATAAACAAAAACCAAAAGCATCAAAAGAATGCAATCAAGTTTCAAATGTCCTTTGCCATAGGATTGCAGGGATGGATGGGATTGATGAGGTCTGTTAGGAAGGATGCATCCTGTTGAGACCGATGATGGATACTAAATTGAAAAATCGATATGATGCAGGATATTCAAAACCAATTAGATCTAATTGTACAAGTGGATCTTGTTTGTTAAAAACTAGCTACATAAGGGTATAGCTTGATGACAAAATACAAGAGACATGACACAAGACTGAAACACTGTAAAGACCTAGGGGCTTGTGGGTTGATCATAGATTAGCCTTGCCTATGTGAAAGCACAAAGCCCTCGTAGTTCTTGAAAAATTTATGGATAAAGCGAAAATAAGACAATGGTGACTGATGATGAATGACATAAGACATGACACACAAATTCCCTAGGGGAGGATCAAATGATCAACCTTGCCTATGTGAAAGTGTAGGGGAAACATAGTTCAGAAAAGACAAATGACAACCGACCATGGATAAAAGAAAAAAGGGGATGATGAAGATAGAAGATGGATGACCATCATGGGATGGTGAAAATGCCTCGGGGGCATATCAAATGATCATCCTTACCTATGTGAAAGCGCAGGGGCAACATAGTTTTACTAAATATCAAAGATAAAGGATGGATAAAGGATGGAAAGATGATCACTGATAAGGGGATAAAATGATGGGACTGATACGATGTAACATGATAGACCCATTGGATTGGATAGGATGATGGTTACCACACAAAGCTCGGGAATGGGATAGTGATTCAAATTATCAAAGTGAATTGGGAGGATGATATGATAGAGAGATGAATGATGAGAAAGGATAAGAGATTGAAAAGATGTGTAAAAGAAGCAGAAGTGAGGGTGATGAGATAAATGGCATTGGGTTGCATGGAGGGAGGCCTATAGCCAGATAAAGATGAAAGAGATTGTGAGATGGGATGAGGATAAAAGATGAAAAGAATGGATAGAGAGATAGGGATGGGGAGATGGAAGGGATGATGTGATAGATGGATAGGGACAGAAGGATTGGGAGATCAAAGGGTTGCTAGGATACATGGATACAAAGATAAGAATGGGGATATGGAAGGGATGCTATGATAGATGGATAGGGAGATGAGGGGATGTTATAATAGATGATGTCTCCAAGGACTATGTCACAAAAGAAGCAGATGCCCCCACTCTAGATATGTCATATATGATAAGGCATGAGGATGGAAGATGAGGGATTGGAAGATGAGGGAGATAACTAGAGAGTATAGGATGGGTGATAGTTAAGGATCACGACAGATACGACATGAAGGGAACACATACCAAGAGGTGTCCAAAGTATGCATAGATAGGTGCCCTGTTTTGATCAAGATCACAAGAAGGATGGAGGGATTGGAGAAAAATGGGATATGATGGTAGGATGTTGAAGATAGGTGGAATGGAGGGGATGAATGAAGAGGATGTATAGCAAGAAGATGGGTGTGCATAGTTGGAAGCATAGCAGGAAGCATAGTGCATGGAGGGAATACATATTAGGGAAGCTACCCTCAAGTGTGTGGAAAAAGGGTGGATGGGGATTTATGCATGATGTGCTTGTTTTAAGCAAGTTTTAACACGGTAATTTATCCAAGGCACTTGTTTGACAATTTTTAACCATTGACCTACCTATTTCTCTTTACTTTTTTATTTTGTTTTTGGATTTATTTATTTTTTACTTTTTTTGGATTTTTGTAGATTTTTTGACTTTTTTGAATTTTTGAAATTTTGGAGATCATGCAAAAGGAGATGGATAAGGATAAGGAGGTGGATAAGTGGATTTAGAAGACATGTGATAAGGAGGTTGATGAAGGACTTAACCATCAAGTTCCATACAAGGTGTTAAGAGCCCATGTTTGAAGTGACCGTTGGATGTTGGTACAATCTTATTAGGATAAATGGATTATGCAAGAGGATGAATTAGAGATATTTGATGGGGGAGGTATGTGGGATAATGGATGATGGGTTGGAAAGGGTATGGATAGAATGATGGGGTAGGTTTGTGATGGGGTGGTGAGCTCAAGACCAACATTGACACATACGGTAATGGATGTGAAATGATAAGAGGATTAATGGATGGAGATTGCAGGGATAATGGAGATGTGATAGTGAATTTCAGGACATAGGGACCCAAAACCAATTTAGGAGAGGGTGGATGAAAATGATTAGATTTTGGATTAGCAACTTTGGATGTTGTTATAGATTTTTCATTCGAACATGTTGCATCTTTTTTCTTTGGGATCCACATGGTTTTGATCTTTGCTCTGGTGGACCTTTGCGGGCTATGGATTTTATTTTGATTTTGGATTTTATTTTTTATTTTCTTCAACATGTTGTTTAGAGGGGACATGAGAAGCTTTCGATTCATGTGGATGTTTAGATTGATGCATTTTTATTTTGGCATCCAAAGTTCTTTTAATAGAAATGGGATGGGTGTAAGGAGAAGGATGGTGTGGAATGATGGTGGTAGGATCTTGAGGATTATATGTGGATGGAGGATGTGTAGATATGTGCCTTTTTTGATCTTGAATATGGGATATGAGAGTGGGATGTTTGTGATGGGTGATATGGATAGGTGATGGATGGATAAAAGGATGAATAGGACAAGATGGAGGTGATTTTGGGATATAAGGGCCCAAAATGGACTTAGGACTTGGAGAAGACATGGATGGGGTAAATGGAGAATGGGAGATGGTGGATGGAGGGATGTAAGGACCCAAGATGGATGGAGTAGATGAAGGATGGGAGATGGTGGATGGAGGGATGTAAGGACCCAAAATGGATGGATCAGATGAAGGAGGAATATAGATGGTTGGTTTGAGGTGATATGATGGAGGATGAGCGATGGTAGAAAATGATCTGGTGGAGTGATGGGAAGAGCCTATATTTCTTATGGAAGAGGCTCGTTTAGGACATCTAGAAATTTTACCAACATCTTTAGATTGTGAGTTTTGAGAAATAGGTCCAAGACCTTGCATGCAAAGTTTTACTTTGACCTAGATGGGCTCTAAAATACCTTGCTCATGAAGGCCTAAACCTTTTCCTTGATAGTTCATGTTCTTGAACATTCAATCGATGATAGGATTTTTGTTGTTCTAGAAGAATGATGTGAGTCCATTATTAGGTGGGGGAGGGTGGGTTGTATATATGTTGTGTTTTTCTTTTGCAAGGAGACTGCCATGGAAGAATGTGAGAGTACCAAGGGGATATACAAGTGGTGAGGGGATAGTAGGTTTAGGCGATGATGGAGGATCATGAGATGGAGATGAGGGGATAACAACATCTTGATCAGGACAAGGGAGTGGTAAGGGATCAAGAGAGGGATTAGGTGACATGATAGGATCTGGATTTGTGGTAGCGGGTGGTGGAGATGGAGATAAGGGCCCATAAGAGAGAAGGGGATCATGGGATGAAACAAATGGGAGATTATGATCTTGAGATGGGCTAGATGGGTCGACAGGATCTTGATGTTAAAAAGGGGATATGCTAGCATTCTTTGGATCAGGCTCTTGGAATGACTCATCTTGTGTGGGTGGTATGATAACGGGGTCTGGAAGGGACTCTTCAAGTGGGGGAGATGGAAGGATGGAGGATTCATGAAGTTCAAGGGAAGGGATATCAGTGATACTAGGAATGAAAGGAATGAATGGGACTTGTGTGTCATCACTAGGAATGGGAAGAGTGGATTGGATTTGTGGATTTGGGATGGGTTTTGAGGATCTAGGTGTACGAGGAGTGGATCGAATTTGGTTATCTTTGATGGGCTCCGTAGATCTTAGAGTAGGAGATAGGGGATCAGTGGATTTCAAGGATGTGATGGTTATGACAGTTTGAGTGGTGCTAGGGGTGGTATTGTCAATGATAGATGTGGGCTAGATAGGGGTCTCATCACTAGTGACCGTAGATGATGGATCGAGATAGCATGGTTCCATGACTACAATGTGTGGAGTGGGGGATGTCTTCTTTGTTATAAGTAATTAGAGAACTTCCAAAGTGAGAAAATTGCATACTCTAGGTTGAGATGGCATGATAAGAATAGATGGAGGATTAGGGATTGGTGGATAACTAGGATTATGGATTGGTGGCTTAGGGTGAGATGGAGGAATGGGATTGGATGTAAGACTAGGAGTAGATGGGGGATTAGGATTAGATGGAGGGTTAAAGTAGGGATATTGGTATGGTGAATTAAGATTTGTGGATAGTGATTTAAGACAAGAGGATGCAGTTGGTAGATTGTAGTAAGGGTATTGGGATGGAAAATTAAGATGTGAAGACGTGGATGTTGGATCAAGATAGATAGATGCTAATGTTGGATTAGGGTAAGTTGATGGGGTTGATTGGTATGGGGGATTAGGATAGTGTAACATGGGTGCAGGATTATGATAAGAATATTGGGATGGTAGATTAGGATAAGAGGATATGGGTGTTAGATAAGAGGAAGGTGTAGATGAAGGATATGATGGATATGCAGATGAGGAAGATACTGGACATCCCTTGTCAAAGGTAGCATAAGGAGCATGATTAGGCATGGGTGAAGACATAACAAGATAGTTTGAAGGGGTGACTAGATTGTGGAAAGTGGGTGGAGAAAGCTATTAGTGACAATAGCATCAAGGGGATCTATGTCGTAGACTTCATGATCGACAAGACTTTCATTATCATTGTTAACATAATTAGGTTTTCCCTTGACTACTATTGATGGAGGATAAGGATTCATGATGATGAAAGGATAAATAGGATGGATCAAATATTTTGGATGGAAATGGACTAAAGCTCAAATCAGGATTGGATTAAAGGTCAAATTTGGATGATTGGATGATGCGATGGGATTGATTCTGATGATAGGATTGATTATCAAAGGATTATTACAACACCAGTTCTACCTCAAGATGGAAGTAGATTAGATAAGGATGTGATTGGATTGGATTTGATAAGATCGATCGATGAACTTGATAAGATCGAATGATGGATCAGATAGGATGATTAGAGGGATTGGAAAAACCCATTTAGAGATTACCCTAGGTGACATAGGACACTAATTGATTTGATTAAAGGATGAATGGATGGTTGTGGTACCGAATCCACCTTGAGGTTGAAAGAAGATTGGTTGGGATGATGATGATTGACTTAGGATGGATGAAAATCCTAAGAAGATGTTGATGATGATGATCAGATTCAAACACCTAGGTCAATTTGGATAATAACTTCAAATGAAGTTCAAAAGATTTGGATTGAGAAAACAACAGGAGATGTGTAACCTTGAGATTCCTGAGGATGATGTATCGATACAATTCGAATGGACCAAAGCTCATATTGGGATTAGATTAAAGCTCATATTAGGATTGGATTGAAGGATATGATGGGATTGGTTCCGCTGGTCAGATTTGGGAACTGGATCTATTTATTGTTTGTTTGCCAAATTTTTGTTGTAGAGGGGAAAATTTTCCCTTTCGGGGCAGATTTTCCCTCACAAAGGGGTGAATTTTCCCTTCTGTAGGGAAAATTCGCCCCACTGTAGGGCAGATTTGCTCCATTGTAGGGAAAACTCACCCTGCTACTTTTGGACTTTCTGAGCAGGTAAACAAGTTGTTAGAATGAAGAGATAGATGATTGGAATAGGGAATTAGATAATCGGATTGAGGAAATAGATAATCAGATTAGGAAAAAAAATGATAGGAGTGGATGAATAAGCACTCAAATTGGTAAAAAATTGCTTAGAATGGATGAAGGCCTCTTAAGTCGTGGAAACAAAAGCTTGAAACGAGTAAACAATTGATTAGAAAGGATGAACAACTCTTGGAATGAGGAGATGGATACTTGGAATGGATGAAAGATTACTCAAAATGAGTGAATGGAGGATCGAAAGGGATAAAAGACTACTTGGTCAAATAGATGTTTGGAATGGTTAAACAAAGGTTTGGAATGGCTAAAAAAGGTTTGGAATGGTTAAACAGAGGTTTAGAATGACAAAATAGAGGTTTAGAATGATTAAACGGAAGTTTGGAATGATTAAATTGAGGTTTGGAGGCTTGAAAGAACTAAACGACGGTGAATTTGACTATTTTGGAGGGAAAATTTGCCCAGCTGCAGTAAACAAGAGGGAAAATTCGCCCCAATGCAGCAAACAGAGACTTGGTTTTGATGAAAATGACTATGGAAAGGACTTAAAATGACAACAATAAGGATTTTTTTTCAAAAAGTTTACTGGTTTCTCACAAGAAAGCACTTTCAAACAAGCACAATCATACTATTAGTATTAAGGGTATGGCCAATAAAGGTCTTAATCTAGGATGCACAAGGTGTCTAGGGAGTCCTCGATATACATTCGGTATGTGAGACACAACCATGAACACATGCCTGTCACAACCATGAGTCGAGAACCCCAACGAGACACTGAAGGGCTCATACCAACTCTTCACATCTATCTAGGTATCACCCTAGCTTTGATGCTCTACCAATTATGACATGACTGGATTGGGGTACAACTTTTTCTCTCCCCCTTTTGTATACCCTGCTGGTATGCATGGTTGGAATCCTCCCTTGGGGTGATGAAATCCCCAAGCAGGTCCCACTAGAAAGAAAGAACTAATCATTTACAACTACTCCCTAGGCTCAAATGAAGTGCAAGGGGATAGTGAAAACAAACTAATGCCTCCTTTTGGTAACCCAAAAAGATAGACACATTAGCCAATGGATATTACTTCCCCTAATTATACTATGTTCCTAGATTAATGGAAGAAAAAAAGGATGGCTTTGGAAATCTGTGGAAACAAAAGGTCCTACAAGCAAACATTAATTGTTTTATCCTTCTTTCTTCACCAATTATATACAAGAATATGCTACAAAATGTTGGAAAAAACACCAATATCCTTGCAACAATGTAAGGGGGTTAGAATTAGAAAACAGCAAAAAACTGGAGCAAAAACTAAGCTAAAATAGTCATTTTACCTCTCAAAATGTGTTTTTTTGGGGCGTATCCACCCCTTTTGCAGTAACCAAGAGGGAAAATTCACCCCACTGTAGTGAACAAGAGGGTGTAATCACATTTCTATAGTGAACGGGAGGGCGTAATTGCACTTCTACAGTGAACAAGGGGGCGTAGTTGCACTTCTACAGTGAACCAGATGGTGTAATTGCACTTTTGTAGTGAACAAGAGGGTGTAATCGCACTTCTACAGTGAACAAGAGGGCGTAATTACACTTTTGTAGTGAATAGAAGGGCATAATTGCACTTTTGTAGTGAAAAGGAGGGCATAATTGCACTTCTACAGTGAATAGGAGGGTGTAATTACACTTCTGTAGTGAACAGGAGGGCGTAATTCCACTTCTGCAGTGAACAGGAGGGCATAATTACACTTTTGCAGTAGCAGAAGGGTGCAGTTGAACTTCTACAACAAACAAAAGGGCGTAGTTGAACTTCTACAGCAGCAGGAGGGCACAGTTAAACTTTTGCAACAAACAAAAGGGTGTAGTTGAACTTCTATAGTAGCAGAAGGGCACAATTGAACTTCTACAACAACAGAAGGGTGTAGTTGAACTTTTGCAGCAACAGGAGGGCACAGTTGAACTTCTACAGAAAACAGAAGGATGTAGTTGAGCTTCTTTAGTAGCAGAAGGGCACAGTTGAACTTCTGCAGCAAACAGGAGGGAATAGTTGAATTTCTACTATAGCAGAAGGGCATAGTTGAACTTCTACAACAAATAGGAGGGTGCAATTGAACTTTTGCAGCAAATAGAAGGGGGTAGTTGAACTTCTATAGTAGCAGAAGGCATAGTTAAACTTCTGCAGTAGCAGGAGGGTGTCGTTGAACTTCTACAGTAGCAGAAGGGCATAGTTGAACTTTTGTAGCAACAGGAGGGCATAGTTGAACTTCTACAACAAACAAAAGGGTGTAGTCACCTATCTGCAGTGCACCAAAGGGCGTAGTCACCCCTCTACAGTGAACTAGAGGGTGTAGTCACCCCTCTACTATGAACTAGAGAGCATAGTCACCCCTCTACACCATATAGGAGGGCCTAGTCGCCCCTCTATAGTGACCACGAGGGCATAGTCACCCCTTTGTGACTGGTTCCTGCAAACAATCTCAACAACAACAAACGTAAAATAGAGAAACCTGCTTGTGGGTCCCACTAGGCATGCTAGAAATGTGAACCTTTGAGTTTTACCTATTCTAATGATGCAAAAAAAACTATAATGCAATATAAAAACACAAGGAACACGTCAATGATTAGCCTAAGGAATTGTCAATACAAAGAGATAAATGAAAGAGGTTTGCAAATGATTATACCTTCTCTTTGCTGCTGAAATTCCTTGGTTGGCCCTTGATTTTGAGTACTTGTGTGCTCCTTTCATGGCTAGATGCAAGTGCAAATGGCTAAAATGGCTTGGCTAAGTAAGAGGAGATGCTTGTGAGTTGACTTTTCAAAATAACAGCATGTAGGTGCAAAAAGACTAAGTGTTGTAAATGCCTTAGAGGAGGGGGTATTTATAGAGAAATTTGAATTCTTTAGAGAATTCAATGGTTGAGATTTACCTAACAAGGCCAAGATGAAGGGCTATGGTGAGTTCATGACTCACAAGCCTTCACATCATGACATGTGGAATGTGGAGTGGCTAAGGGTAAGATGATATGGAAGTGAGGTGGAAGGGAGGTACATGATGTGAAGGAAGGACAAGTACCTTGGGGGTGAGAATATTTCCTCTAAAAGGAATGTCTTGTCCCCAAGTGAGGATGAAAGTGACATTTGAGAAATTTTGGAATTCCTCAAAAATCTCCATGGGAAAAGAGAAAGTGGTCGGAGAAATAAATGTGAAATAAAAATTCACAAGCTTGGAAGAATCTAATGGATAAGAGAGGGTCTCCAAAAAGGTGGGAGTTGGTCACATGTAGATGAGGTGACACATCCCATGTTCTAGAAGTCTTGGAAGGATAAAATGTGAATTAAAAATTCACATGGGAAAGAGGGTCAATGCCAAGAAAGGAAAATGAAGAGGTTGACTAAAAAGGGGTGCTAAAAGTGGCTAATGACATTGATTAAGGTTGAACAAATACCTAATTAGGGTAATTAACGAGAGACTAGAAGAAAGTGGAAAATGTAGGAGGATGTGACATTAATCCCTGATTAAGAGGATGCACATCTTAATCATTAATTAATTAAATTAATCTAGATTAGATAGGGATTATGGAGGATGTGACAAGGAGAGAGAAAAATGAAGAATTTTAAATTTATTTTAGTCAAAAAGGTCAAATGACTAAATTAAATAAATTGATATATTTATTTAATTTAGAGAGGAAAAGGTGTAAGGTAGAGTATTTAATTATTAAATTAAACACTTTAGGGACCTTAGGCAGACCATGTAATATTAATTAAATGAGTGATTTAATTAATACTGACTAAGAGGATAAGGTGTATGAGTTAAAGGGATGAATAAGGACACAAATTTGACCATATGGAAGTGGTCAAATTTGGATGTCTATAGAAGTAAAGAAGAACATATACTAGATTGAGAAGAACCCATAGAAGTGATGAAGTCCCCATTTACATGAAAAGAGGTGTGAACAATAGGGTGATTCATATATTCCCTAATACTACTAAACCATTTGATGTCTCAACTTTCCAATTATATTTCAAGAAAATCTATTGCTCTTTGTCAAGTACTTGGGATAGATGTAGAAAATAAAATGCTAGTTAGTTTAATGATGATGGCTATCAGGATCATAAACCTTGAGATGAACATTGAATATGATTTTTCCTCATATCTTGATAAAGAATTGCATGAAGGGATTTTGCAAGTTAGGGAAAATAAATCCCCCATAACATTCAAACAATATTCTTTGTTGTCCACCTGATATTATACTAGAATAAGGATAGATGGACCAAAAGGATGTGTTTGGGTTAGATTTACAAGCAAGGGAATTTTCTTGTAGTGCAACTACAGTGTTATATATGGGATAACAGATGTAAGAATTGAAATTATGTGATATTCCATGATGATTTTGTGTACAAAATTATGAGAGTTCTTAGCCACCAACCACCAAGACTACACACACTTGTACTACAATTGTTAAGACCTTTGGCTTTGAAACTTGAGCAAGGCCATACTCCTAACTTCAGTGATTGTTTATTTCTACTAAATACCATAATGATCAATATTTGTGGATGCCCATAGGACCCACATATACCACCAAAGCTTGACCCCCTTTGATTAGCCATTTTAGAGTTCATGTGGAAGATTGTATGGATGGAAAAGGATTTCATGAATAAACAAAGGAAGGGTACATTTCTACCCAATTTGACAACATGTTGGGAACTATTAGTGGGATCCGATACACTCAAAGAGTTGCATAATTATCTAAAAAATAAGGTACTCTTTACAATTTGGAAAGGAAAGAAATTTTGACCCTAAGGATCACATGAATTTTGTAAGACACACCATCCTTAGTAAGGATATGGTTAGTCACCATATTTATTATGAAGAAGATGTAATCATAAATTATTTCACTCCTTAAGAGGTATATGAGAGGAGGAGAAAAAAGAAAGTTATGAAAAGGCTTGAGGAAGAAAGAAAGATGAAGCGTAGTGATTTCTTAGGGTATTTCATAGAGGAAGCAAATCCTGTTAAGAGGATTGATACGATAATTGGTAATTTTCATGAACTATTTAAGACTACAACAGATACAAGGACTTACCAAATTCTTTCCCAAAAGGTCGAGTGGTATTATAATTACATAACCAGCTCTAGATACTATTTCAGTATGTCATGCTTCTCCAGGATCACCTCTTAGACAACCAACTTCTAGAAAACAAAAGACACAAGAGATAGACCCACAAGTTGTTTCCTATAAAATAAGTGAGGAGGTTGGGGATACAAAAGAAGCAGTTAATGTGTTAAGACATTTCAGGGATGATGTTGAAGTGGACCGACCTATGCTTGAATTTGAAGACCATAGGCCCAAAAATAGAACGGATATTGAGGTACAAGGAGAAAGAGAATTTCATGAGGATGGAAGGGTAGTTGTAATTCGTAAGTTCTTGGAAGATGGCGAATTTATCAAAATCCATGAATTTAAAGACTTTTGGATTAAGATGAAAATGAGAGATTTTGAAGCAAGGGTTGAAATAAATAAGATGGAAGCAGAGGAATCCCAACATGACCAAATAGTAGCCCAAACTTTCAATGAATTAAGGATTGATAATATTGATTTCAGCCCACAAGAGGCTAAAGACATTATTTTGGAAAGTAATATACTTATTGTCCCTAATATCAAATTAAAGAATTTTTTTTTACTTGATCAAGTGAGAACACGGGAGGACCTAATGTTGATTGTTGAGTTTGAATTAGATGAAGGGGTAAGTGGCATAGGGTATAACCCTACTATTGAATCCTTGGAATTCTGGGCCAAACAAAAGAGTACACAAAAACCAAGGTTACTAGATGTAGTATAGGAAATGAAAGGGATAGCTATGGCAAAAACATTAAAGGATGCATCTCCTCTAGAAGCTGCAAGATCTGAAGAGTATGAAAAGGAACAATTTTTTTAAATCATTAAGTCAATAAATTGTTCATGGAAAATGTGAAGTTGAAGGAACAATTGAAAGGAGTAGGCCCCTCATAGAACAAGGAAATAATGTTATACTAATGTCCTCCTACTCCACTAGTTGATATAGAAAGTTCTTCTACTGAACAAGGGAGCATTCTTAGACAAGAGGTTAAAGAGTTAAAGAAAGCCAACAATGAAGGTAAGGAAGGTGTGAATAAGCAAATCTGCAATGTTTTAGAGAAGGTCCTTGAGCATAGGATAAAGCTAATTGCGGATAAGTTGGAAAGTGTGTATGATTGATATAGCTCACTAACAGTGGCAATTGATCAAAGGAAAACACATGTACCCATACTAGATCCCCTTTTTAAGAATTGGTGGCCCATATGCCACCCATTGGTAACCTTGTGTAGAATCTTACTATGCCATAGAAAAAGGCCCCTTGTCATTTTGATGGCCTTTAAGGTCTTGTTTCATGTTATTTTATATAGTTTTGCTCTGATTTTATATTGTAATAAGGCTTGAACATGCATATTTATGTACTAAAATTCAAATAATGATGTCTTGTGAAGGTGTTGTGAAGTGTTGTAAAAAATTTCTACAATCTTCTAGACTTTATTTATTACAATTCACCTAAAATCACCTTTTTATAATTAATCAAGTCCTATTTGAGAGTGTTATGGAAAAGTCTTGTAATAGGATTTCATGCTTTTTTAGGCACCACTTCACCATTTATCCATTTCTTATGATTT
The DNA here is from genome assembly GCA_007258455.2 of Sequoia sempervirens. Classification (NCBI taxonomy): domain Eukaryota; kingdom Viridiplantae; phylum Streptophyta; class Pinopsida; order Cupressales; family Cupressaceae; genus Sequoia; species Sequoia sempervirens. Next base: position 12,441 of record VDFB02132460.1, read on the forward strand.
ATTTGACCCCTTTATGCCCTCATATGCTTTTATTAAGTGTATTTTTGAATATTATCATGAAAAATAACATTAAATACAACTTATTTCTTAACACACATTTTTGAGGTCCTAGGTGGGATCCATTCGCCATGGGTGGCAAATGAGTCCCCCTTGGCCCCATATTCAAAATATTTTAAATTTTATTTTGGGATTTTATTAAAACTAATTGGATGTCAATAGCGATGTAAGAGGTATGAATGGGTTACTAAGGAAAAAGTGTATATAAATAAATTATTTTCACCTCAGAACTTTCAACCCCATTCATCAATTAATTTATTCACCTATTCACTCAAGCATTCAAGCATTTTACAACTCTTTTCAAGCACTATTCAAACTTTGGAAAGCGACCATTGACATTACTTCATATTTGCATCATCAAGGGTTTGGTAAGTTAAAAGCAATTGCATATTGTTATTTTATTATTCATTTACATTTCATTATTTTATTAAAGGTTTGAATACTAAAACGGGGTTTGACCAAGACAAACCCCTATTCACTAACCTTAAACCATTTTCCCCCTATTGCGTGTTTGTTTGCAGACCTAGGTATGAAAATTTAATAAGTTTTTTGGTGTTGAAAATTGGTTTACAAGTCAACTAGGTGCTTCAAATCAACTCAAGTCTATTTCAAGCTTGGAGAAGGTTTTATGTCTGTTTCCTACATAATTGACTTCGACAACCCAACAAGTAGTGATTTCCAGATATGGTGTTGTAGAGTTTGTCTCTTGATTTTTCAAAAATTTGGGAGAGGACTAATTCACCATGTATGGAAATTGAGTCCCACCTTAGGAATAAAAATTTGAATCTTTTCAGATTCTAGATCCCGATAGACAAAAACTTGCTTATGACAGTTTTTCACCAGAAGGACGACCAATTGGCGACGCTGGATGAATGAGTCCCACTATGAAAAAATATTGATTTCAAAAAGCTTCCAAAACATTTTAGATTCTTCATCAAGTCTTGAAGTCCACTCAAACTCATCCCTTTTCTTTTTGTTTTGCATATTTTCATCATTTAATTCATTATTACATTACATAATGTGTTTTCAAACATAGCTTTAAATTGCACTTTGGAATTCATATTCATTCATTGAAATTAGTCAATTGTATTTAGTTAACTTCATTTAGGTTAGACAACATTACACATAACATTAATTGAATGAACCATTAGCATTTTTGCTCCTATCTCTCTCCTTTTAGGTGAAAAATGCTAGAAGAGCAAGAGTTGTCCATATGAGCCAAAAAATCAATAGTTCACTTACAAAGGAGTACCAATGATTGTACAACATACAAACCTATAGAGAAGATAGCAAAAATAGTTATAGATGAATTCCAATATATGCAAGGAGAGGACCAAAAGATCAGAACAAGAATATATTTATTTCATACTCTAAAACAATTGTTTATGCCAAAAATATTGAAATATGATGACTGCTTGAAGGACCTCAATGAATGGAAGAGGGAATTTGGCTAGATTTTTCAATAGTACATCACTTGCACATAAAAGGATGGTGAGTTGAGTCTTGATTGGTTTGACTTAATCATGGATGGAGTAATAGCACTGGATGTTGGATATTCTAGTTCTGGATGGTAGGGAATCACTAGAAACCAAAGGAAGATTCACTTACAGTATATTGAAAATTCCTAGAATACAAATGGCCACATGATGATTATCTGATTAATGCGAGTGGGAGCATAAGTATTTAGGTCTGCTTGACTTGATGATGAAACCTTGGGGCTATCCACAGTGGAAGAACACATTAAGATAAGCTAATATGGAGAAAAGGACCTTGAATAGTTCTTTAGTGACACAGGTGCCTTATAAGTGGACCATGGTGTCATGGAGGTGATACGGACTTTTATTAGTTATCTACTTTCTTTGTTTTATGTTTTAAGAAAAAACTATTGTTTAGTTTAGTTTATACAAAGAGGCATGAATTTTGAAAAGATGCCATATTTTGTAATGGTCTGAAGCTTGTTTCTTCTCTTATAAAAGAGAAACCAAGACCAAATTTTGATATCATCATCATAGGCATTTATAGAAACATATATGAGTAGACTTATGTTATATTGTAATATCTATTTGAAGTAATCAATAGACAAGAAGATTTAATCTGGTGTTCGAATTCTGGTCTCAATTATTTGTTGATAATGTTGTGTATGATTGGATTTTTTTATGTATTTTAGGTTGGAATATAGGGGTATATTATGAATTGGTATCAATTATTTGTTCATAATCATCTACATTGTTGATTACATTGCATTGCACATCTTTCAAACTCAAAGCATTACTTCACATTGCATAACTAATAACTAGATGTTGATAGATGACAAAATTTCAATTACAATATAGTTTTTACAAAGTCAACCTAAGCAGTTATGCAATTGAATTCACATTGCATAACTGTAATAAATATGGCTGCCAATTGCATTTGCTTTCATGGTATTCCATGGAGACCACACATTTTCTTTGAGGTATTTTTTAAATAGTTCTTTTCATTGTCATGGCTACCACATTTTTCATGCATGTTGTCTACCAAAGCATTTTTATCAAATGTTCACTACCTTTTATTTCGCTGGATAAAATCCTAAAACAAGTGCTTTTCGAGACAAGCTACATGGATGCTTGGAAAAATATATCAAGCATAATAATAAGTAGCAACATAGTAGAGATAGTGAACTAATTGAAAAAATGCCTCAAGAAATATGGTCTCATGGTGATGGAATGCCATGACAATCCATAACAATTAAATTTTCATTGAAGGCATTCATCATGGAATTCCATCACCATAAGACCACATTTCTTTGAGGCATTTTTCCAAAGTTCATTTCCTTGTCTATGATATCACATTTTTCATACATGTCTACCACAACATTTTATCAAACAGTTCACTGCCTTGCTGTAATGGCTAAAATCCTAAAATAGGTGATTTCAAACAAGCTATGGATGCTTGGAAGAAATCTATCAGAACATAATAGTAAGACAAAAGCTATGGTCACATGATTCTTTTTGGCACAAAAATCAATGTGATTTTATTTATATATTTTTGCAAGTTTTAAACGCAATTTTTTTTGCAATTTTTCTATTTGAAATGGGGAAAAATATATGTGATCAGTTTTGTATATTGTTTAATTATAGGATTTTGATAGTTAGTGAAAAATATAGTGTTCATGAAGGAATGAAAAATATGCGTAGAGCCTTTGAATTATACATGTACTTTGCAATGGCATTAAATCATTGATCAAACCATTTTTGTTCATAGGGCAACATTTTCTTGTAGAATAGTAGACTGAGATAGCTCTTGTTTCAATTGACCACCCTCTCATGAAATCTCATTCATTTTATAATCTTGCACAATATTATCATATTAAAGGTGATTATGACACCATTGGATGCTACTACATGGCATTGAAGTCAAGGAAAGAAAGAGGCCACATGATTATGTGGATAGGTTCAATTGAAGCTAGGAGATATTAAGAGTTCTCTCTCAATTTTTGAAAAGGTTCTGGATGTCCACCTTGAGAACTGTGAGAGCTTAAAAGATGTAGGCTATATATATGCTTAGCAAGGGTGGGAAGAGAAGCCTTTGGAAATTTTAATAAAGGAAACTCGCATAGATCCATGTGATGCCCTTGAATTTATCAAGATGGGTGAGTTATTAATATCGACAAACCCTGGTGCAACCTTAGATTCTCTTGAGATAGCAAATTCTCCTCTGAACAAGAGCAGAGAAGAAGTACCCATTGAATTGTTAAACAACATTGGGGTTCTTCATTTTGAGTGTGATAAACTAGAGTTGGCTCAACAAACTTTTATGGAAGCATTAATAAATGGAATTTGGGTTGAATTCATAAATAAAATCCCTAGTGCCAATTCTATATTTTTTTGTGTGCTTTAAGGATATGGAATTCTTCCATTGACTTGAAGATGGTGGTGTTTCAATTGAATTACCATGGGATAAAGTAACAACACTATTTAATATTGCTATGTTGTTTGGACAACTACATGATAGTGAAAAAGGAAATATTTTATATATGCTAAAATTGTTCAAGTTTTATGATTATGTGGATGCATATCTATGTTTTGTAGCCATGGATCAAGCTCATAAAGAGATCCAACGAAGCCTAGAATTTATTTGGGATGCACTTAAGGTGGATAAGAACTCATCAAATGTTTTATGTATGCTTGGAAACATGGAACTAAAAATGCATGACCATCTTAAAGTAAAAGAAATAGTTAGAGTAGCATGCCAACTTGTCTTTGCTGATGAAGCAAACCAAAAATGTTGATGAAGAAAAGAGGATTTAGATGAAAAGGAGAAAGAAAGAGGAAGAAATTTAGTGGGTGATGCAACATGAGGTGCAATTTGAACGTGTGAATGAATTATGGAAGAGTAAGAATAAGGATAGGGATGATGATGATGATGAGGTTGGTCATTCTGAGAACAAAGAGAAGGAAAAGAAGAAAAATAAGAAGGATAAGGACCACAAGGATTATGATTATTATATGGAGGAACTTGATGTTTCCATGGAATATGAGGCAAATTATATGAGTGTCACTGAGGCACAAGATGATGTAGAAAATACCAAAGATATTCTTGTAGCTGTAGTTCTAGAAGAATTTGATGATGGCGAGACAAATTATCCAGTTTCAAAAAAATCATGAATGAGACATGCATATTCTAATTATGAAGATGGTGAACCATTGCCGAAATAGAGTCTGAGAGAAGATGATCCATATGATGATGATGCCTAGGCTTCCTAAGCTTTAACCAAACCTAGCTCCTATTTTCCAAAAGAAAAATCCCCATGGCCCA